>VMDO01006646.1:5232-85232 GCA_007922755.1 Pedetes capensis
TGAAGTATAATGCAACTATTCATACAAACTTGGCATCTTTATAAGTCATGATATGTCCTAGTCACAAGCATATTGTCTTAGTAAAAAATCCATGGAATATTTTGCGTGATTTCTTAAGTATATGTTTTAAAATATGGTTGAGGTAATTTTTTGTATTTATTCCTGCATCTGCATAGAAAATTAAAAAATGATAAATATGATTTACCCTAAGAGATGACAAAAGAACTTATAGAGAACAGTAGAAAAGAATATTATACTTTTTACTCTTAATTTTAATCATTCATCAAGTACTTACATTACCTATTCTGAGAAAAACAAAGCAGAAAAGCACTTACACTACCTCTACACAAAAATCATATCAACATTTATATTAAACACAAACATATTTGTATCCTTCATTTTTTCACCTGATTTTTCTTTTTATCTTTGACAGTATCTCCACTTTTTGTTGGTCGTTTCATTGCAGTAGCCATGGCGATCCGTTTCATTGTTATGGTAACAATATGGACTACCATATTCATAAATTGTAAGTGATTACAGCATAATAGATTGAGCTACTGATTCTCAAACAATTGTAATGCATTATTCTGATTAGTATTCAGAAACACAGCAACATAAACTACCAAAATTGAATATATGTTCTTGTTGTATTTTTGCTAAATTTAACAATTATTTTTGTTTGGCTATATGTTACTAACAATACAAATCTTTTCAATGATTATGATTATTTTAATAGCATTATTCAATCAAGGAGTTTCAATTTCTTCAAAAGGTGAGTAAATATTTTTAATATTTTGAAGGAAAAATTGCATACGTTTATATATACTAGGTTATAATATATATCCAAATATATATTAAAGGGGAGGAAGGAAATGCTTGATTCTTGTCCATATTCATTTTAGCTTTAGTTTTTTAAACTGTGAGGGAGTACTTGTGAAGAGTAGAAGATCCTTAGTTTGGACAACTCCTACTCTGTGAGTGTGTACAGATATATCTCTGGGTATGAGTATAAATGGTTTAATTCTTTGGAATTTTAGAATTGGAATCAAAAAGATATTTGACTTGTCTAGCTTAAATCTGCTATAATGTTAAGATATGTGTAAAATTAATAATATATTTTCTCTTTCTAGAAGGTTACTGTGGGCCATGCCCTAAAAACTGGATATGTTATAGAAACAATTGCTACCAATTTTTTAATGAAAGCAAAAACTGGTATCAGAGTCAAGTTTCTTGCATGTCTCAGAACTCCAGCCTTCTGAAGATATATAGTAGAGTGGACCAGGTTGAGTATTTAATTCCCTGTCCTAAATTTAATTCTAATACACTGGAATACAAACCCGAAAAATTAAAGAGGCACTAAGACTTGCATATTCTAATACCCACCCCCAATTTTTCTGCATTAAAATTTAAAAAGCACAGAAGGTTCAGCTATTATGTAGATGTTGGTTAAGTGGGGATTATGTTAGCTAGGGGACAAATGCATTTTTCCTCAAAGGAGAGAGGAAAGGATCGATTATACTCCTTTATTTACTAACATTCTGAGCACAGGCTTTATTTTTTCTTTATTTGTGATTTCAAACAGGATTTCCTTAAATGGGTGAAGTCTTATCATTGGATGGGACTACTACAAATTCCAACTAATCGGTCCTGGCAGTGGGAAGATGGCTCCATTCTCTCCCCAAAACAGTGAGTCTCAGACCAATAGATCACAAGTTGTAGATTTGTGCCTAAACTATCCCTATGATCACTCATCTATCACTCATCTATTTTCTTTTGCACAATTCCAGGAATTCCTATATTCTAACAGTTTCAGAAAAAAATGACCCAGGTCTTAAATTTAGAAGAGTTGATGAGTAGCCAATATGAACAATAATAAGTAACATGAATTGTTTACTATGTGCTAAGTAGTATGCAAGGTAGATTTAAATTGTGCTCATTTTATATATAGGAGACTGAAGTAGCGGAGTTAAGCATCACATATATTTTTTTATATTTATTAGTATATTTGAGACATAATTGACATACAATAAACTGCACATGCATAACGTGTACAGCTTGATAAGTATACATCCATGAAACAATTAATAACATCAGGGTAATTAACATATCCATCACCTGGGAACTTTTGTGAGTCTTTTAATCCCTTCTTTGTGCCTCTCCTTATGTAACTTTCTGTTCCTGGGCAATTAATCTGTTTTCTGCCACTACAGATTAGTTTGCAACTAACAAAAAAATGAATATACATGGAGTCCTACAATATGTACTAGTTTTATGTCATTTTCTTCACTTAGCATAATTATTTTGAGACTTAGTCTTCTCTTAGCATATATAATTTTCTTTTTATTTCTGAGGGGTATTCTATTATGAATATAGTGCAATTTGGTTATCCTTTTGTCTATTAATTTATATTTAAGTAGTTCTCAGTTGTTGACTACTACAGATAAAAAAACATGTTGTGAACATTTATATATGTGTTTTCATGAAAATAAGCTTTCCTTTTCTTATATAAATACCTGCGAGTGGAATGACTAGATCATATGGTAGGTATATGCTTAACTTTTTAAAAAACTGCCAAATTGCTATCCAAAATTGCGAATGTTTACAAATTTTCCAGTCCCTCTAGTAGTATATAAGAGTCCTAATTGCTCCATATCCTGGTCAACACTGGTTATGAGCTATACTCTACATTTTAGACATTCTAATAGGCATGTGGGGCTGGGATTTAGCTCAGTTGGTACAGTGCTGTTCTGCAGTCTCTGAGGTCCAGAGTTCGATTCCCAGCACCGCAAAAATGGGAGGATGTGGCAACGCACTCCCAAGGCAATACTGAAACAGTCTGCCATTGAAAACCCTATTAGGGTTGCTATGAGTCGGACATGACTTGACGGCACCTAACAACAACAACAACAGGCATGTGAGAGAAGGACCCCACAAACCACTCTCAAAAATCAACCGGCCATTGAAAACTCTATGAATAACAGAGAAGCACTGACAATAGTGTTTCACCAGTTGTATGTCGGGTCGCTATGAATCAGACATCCACTTGATGGCACCTAACAACAACAACAATAGGCATGTGGACTAGGATTTAGCTCAGTTGGTAGAGTGCTGCTCTGCAGTCTGTGAGGTCCTGGGTTTGATTCCCAGCACGGCAAAAATGGGAGAAGGATGTGGCAATCCAATCCCAAGGCAATCCCGAAACAGCCATTGAAAACCCTATGAGGGTCACTATGAGTAGGACACAACTTGACAACACCTGACACCTAACAACAACAACAACAAATAGGCATATATTGATGTCTCACTGGAGCTTTAACTTGTATTTTCATAATGAATAATAATGCTGCAGACCATTTTTGTGCTTTTCATTCATTTAAAATTTTCTGTTTCATTGATTTTTATTTGATCTTTGTTATTTATTTTCTTCTTACTCTGGGTTAAATATGCCTTCCTGTACCTAGTTTCTTCTGGTGAATGCTGAGTCATTGATTTGAAACATTTCTTCTCTAACAGTTTTCTTGCTATTAATATGCGATATCATTTTGCAACCTCCCTGAATAGTTGGGGGAATGTGTTTCAATTCTACGCAATTCAAAATAGCTTCTAAATTTCTTTCCATACTTGTCTTCAATTCATGAGCTATTTAGAAGTATGTCATTTAGTTTGTAACATTTGGAAATTTTCCAGAGATCTTTCTGTGGCTGATTCCTAATTTAATTCCATTTTGATCAATTTGGTATGACTTGAAACCTCTTAATTTTATTGAGTTAGTGTAAGGACTAGACAATAGTCTGTGTCTGGAAAGGTTCCATGTGTATTGAAACAGAAAGTGTATTTTGATATTCTTGGGTAAAATGTCCCAATTGTCAATTAAGTCAACTTGGTTAAGAGTGTCACTTAAGTGTTCTCTATGCTTTCTAACTTTCTGTCTACTTAGTTTTGTTTGTTTGCTTATTTGGGGTAGAAGTATCAATTACTGAAACGGAAGTATTGAAAACTTGTACTATAATTATAGATACATATGTTTCCTTGGAGTCAAATGTTTTTGCCTAATATATTTAGAAATTTTGTTGTTAGGTGCATAAAGTTTTAGCATTTGTATGCTCTTCATGAATTTATGCCTTCATCACTATGTAACGAGCTCTTGAACTAATAATAATAATAGTATTTTGTGTTTTGAAATTCTGCTTTGTTCCATATAAATATGGTCATTCTCATTTCCTTTTGATTAAGGTTAATATAGTATATATCTTTAACTTATATAAGTATTTATATTGAAAATTTATATTGAAAATTGGAGACAGATTGCAGTTGAATTTTAATTTTCATTTAGACTGACAATCTTTGCTTTTTTAATTGGGATGTTTTGGCCATTTACATTCAATATGATTATATATTTAAGGTTAAGTTGTTGTGCTGTTTGTTTTTTAAGCCCATTGAAACTGTGACAAAGTTTACTGATATCCTGTTTTGTTTTGTTTTGTTTTGTTTCTCTTCTGTTTCATCTTGGATAGTTTCTGTCATCATGAAAGTTTACTAATTTTTTCTTGTGTAAACGCTAATGTTTCATTAATTTTACCAGTTGATATTTCATCTTCATTGAAGTTTCCATACTTACAAGTGCAATTTGGTCCATATATTTTTTAATATTCTCCATGAGTTAAATTCTTGAAATATAGAATGTGGACATAACAGCTATTAAAGTATCCTTGTCTATTCATTATAACATCTGTGTTAGTTCTGGAGACATTTATATTGACTTTCCTTCTTATTATGGTCATATTATTCCATTTTTTTCTTACCAGATATTTTTTATTGAATTTTATACATTGTGCATCATACCTTCTTTGATGTATATTTTTTATTCCAAAAATTGTGAGTTTTCCCTTTAGGGAAGAGGTACTTTTATCTGTATCTTTATCAAATAACATGTAACTTAGAGAACATATGCTGTATTTGATTTTGCTTTTAAAGACTATTAGTTACAGCATTCAATCTAGGTTAATTATCCCCCACCAGTGGGGCAACTCCTAAGTAATTTACTCAACTCTATGTGAAATATGAGATTTTACATTATGGCTGGCAAAAATAGGCATCATTCCAGCTCCTATGTAAACACTCAGCACAGTTCCCTCTAAACTTCTCTAGATGTTCTGTCTCCATCTTTGAATTATTTTCTTGCACACAGTCATTAATTGGTACTCTAGCTCAGTTGGTAGAGTGCTGTACTATGCTCTCTGAGGCCCTGGGTTTGATCCCCAGGACCGCAAGAATGAGAGAAGGACCTAATAGTCCACTTCTGAAACAATCCCCATTGAAAATCCTATGAGGGTTGCTATGAGTCAAACTCAACTCAATGCACTCAAAAATAACAACTGCTTCAATACTCCAAGGAAACCTTCTGTGTGTCTTTGGATTTCTTTATTCAACTCTTTCATCATATGTTCTGTGTCCTATGAATTAGATTACTTAAGTCTTTATGGACTGTCAAGTTTTCCTTGTATTCTTTTTTATTGTTTGCTCTTTTAACTACTTGGTGACACAGAACAACTCTGCACACCAAAGCTAAGTGACAATACCTTAGTATTCATTGAGCTTATAAATATAGCCTTAAACCTTTTGATGAACGCTAAGGTAGCTCTCAAAAAGTGTCATTTCTATAATTTGGAAGATCTGGCCTATCACAAATTACTTTTCAGTAATTTGTCTATTGTCTATTTGTCTATTTTGTCAAAAGATTGGGAATAAAATCTTGTTACTATTGCTTTTCTTTTCTTTTGGTCTCATAATATTACAAATGAAGCAGACATTTTAGTGATTGTAAATATCTTAATTTTTTTTTTTACTGTGTTGGGAAGCTGAACCCAAGGCCTCGCACATACTTTGCAAGTGCTCTACCACTAGACTGTACCTCCAGCCCATCTTTTATTTATTTAAATTGAAACAAGGTCTCACTAAGTTATGCAGGCTGCCTCTGGCTTCAAACCTGTGATTCTTCTGCTTCTGCTTCCTGAGTTCCTGGGATTTACAGGCATGAGCCACTGCAACTGGCCAATATCTTAAAATTTTAATTTCTAATATATATTAGTTATTTGAATAGCCAATTCTTCCATAAATGACATAAGTAATCACATTAATTTTAATGCTAATGTTAGATTAATTAGGCACTTTCTATTTGACATAATTTTAAGAACTTCCCATGTTTCTTCTCATTAAGTACTCTTAAAAATCCTATGTAGCAAGTTTTATTTTGCTTAATTTTACTAGCAAAGAACAGAATCTTAGAGTGTGTAATAACTTACTTAAGCCATAAAATTAGTCATTATTGCAGCAGAAATTCATATACATCCGTTTCTGATACCTGCACCAGAGTTACCATTAAATGATTAAAAAGTAATCTTTCACTGATTTTTAGATTTGCTTTGTTACTTCAATGGTTAGTTGGCAATAGTCAGTGAACAATCTTTTTCTGTCACAAGTTCAAGTCTCTCCCTGTATTCATTGAAATAGAGACTACTTACCTTATCACCCCATTTCATATTTATGATTTGGAGGCTGCATAAAGAGAGTCAAATTAGAGAGGATCAGGCTCCATCATTTCTTTGTGGTGAGAACATTCAAAACCCTCTCTTCCACTTATTTTGAAATATACAACCTTACTGCTAACTGTCATTGCCCTATTGTGCAACAGAACAGCAAAAATGATAAATGCATGAGGTAATGGATATGCTAAGTACCCTAGTTTGATCAATATACAGTGTATCCATGCATCAGACTATCAAATTGTGCCCCAGAAATGTGCATAATTATATAATGTCAATAAAAAAGTTAAGAATAAAGAATGAGGCTCTATTATGCTCAGATTGAAACCCATTAAGAGCAGTTACTAAAAATCTCTTAAATCTTTTTCTTCTACAGTGGTCAGTTGTTTCCATATGAGCAGTGTTCAGCCCTTTATCCTTTAAAATACAGATAACATCAGACCATGGCGATTATTTTTAAATTTCATGTTGAAGTGACATCATCACTTACTTGAGTCTTTTGTTTCTGACTTGTTCTTGGAAGAAAAAGAAATGTCCAGTATTGCATTATCCACATAACTCCCAAACTATCAAGGTAGTAGAGTAAAATACCCATATATATATATATATATATATATATATATATATATATATATATATATAGATAGATAGATAGATATAGATATAGATATATCTACCTCTACGTGGACTGCTTATACACACACACGCACACACACACACGTATGTGTGTGTAGATATATGTTTGAGGATGTTACAAACATTTTCATTTATTTAGCATGTAAAACTGCATATGCAGTCATCCTTCTGTACGCATGACAGACTGATTCCAAGGCCCAAATCCCCCTAAGGATACTGAAATCCATGGATACTCAAGGACACATAAAATGGCATAATATTTGCATATAATGTATGCAAACCTCTGTATATTTTAAGTTCTCTTTAGATTACATATAATACCTGATAGAATGTAAAGGTTTTTTAAGTAGTTATAATACTGAATTGTTCAGGGAATAATGACAAGAAGAAAGAAAAAGTTCAGTATAGTTGCAGTTTTTGTTCTGAACACTTTTAAACTTGTAGTTATATGTTTCTGCAGATGGAGAACTTATAGATAGAAGGCAAACTGTATCTGTGGAAGTTTTTGTTGTTGTTATTGTTTTATTTTGTTTTGTTACAGAACACTGAAACTATTGAATTCTAATTTGAGTTCTGAATTCATTTCTAATCTAACCTGAATATTTATTTTTAAGTAAACATTGTAAAGCTTTTATTTCACTCAGGCATATATATGAAGAGATTTTAGACTTCTGAATTGACCAATTTCCAATGTATAAAAAAATTAGCAATTTAAAATAGAATGCAATTTCTACTTTTATTATCTGAGTTTGCTCTATTTTGCATAAGTGTGAATTAGGAGTACCAAGCATGGTCCTAAATAATCTTGGAATATCTTTTAGGTACCTATATTTGAAATCTTATAAATATGATTTTATTTTTATATTTATGTATTAATAAAGCCATGAATGTAATGTATAATTCTCTCTAATGCAGACTAACAATGGTGGAAATGCAGAATGGCACCTGTGCTGTCTATGGCTCAAGCTTTAAAGGGTATACAGAAAACTGTTTAACTCCAAATACATACATCTGCATGCAGAGGATTGCATAAGGACTTAATCAACCATCTCTACAATAGCCAGGGATAGAGAAGGGACTATACCAGCAGAAACTATGACATCTGGGATTAAAGGAAACAGAAAAGAAGACAAACACAAAACCCACACAGATTTAGGGTTCCAGAACTAAACTGTAGAACTAACTACCTGCTTCTGGAAACAGCCAATTTTCTTCATGGCAAGGAAGGTAATTCAGAGATTATCAAAGCTGTCACTCCCATCACATCCCAGCCTGCACAGGATGGGGGCACAAAGGGGCAGCCTCAATTTCAAACGGTGGGACCCACACCTACCAACTTACAGACCCCTTGAGGCTCAACCTCCAGCACCACAGAAAACTGCCACTTGAATGGAACCACAGCAGAGAGCAACAAAGTAGGCAGAGCCATGCCCACCTGTAGGGGTAATGTTGCCACCCCAGTGGGTCAAGAAGGCAGGACTGCTGCCCTAGTGGATCTGGAGGACAGAGTATGAAGCCAAGATGTATTATACCTGAGCTTTAAGATCTCATAGAGTTTGCCTTGTGGGGTTTGGACGTTCTTGGGACCTGTTACCTGTTTTTCTCTTTGCCTTTTCCTTTGCAAATGGGAGTGTCTGTCTAATGTCTGTCTTACCATTGTATTTTGAAAGCACATTATTTTATTTCACAAGTTCACATCTAGAGGAGAATTTTACTTGTCTCACCTATAGACTTGGATAATATTTAGATGAGAACTTGGGCTTTAGACTTTAGAGGTAATGGTAAAGGAAGTAAGACATTTGGGGTTGTTGGGATGGAAGGGATATCATCTGCATGTGAAAGTACATGAATTTCAGAAATAAAGGGTGTAATATTATAGACGAGATATTTGTGTCATCTCAAAATTCATATTTCAAATTGTAACTCCTAATATCATTAAAATACTAGAAAATAGGACTCTTGAAGGTAATTTATGTCATGAGGGTAAAGCCCTTATGTATGAGATTTTCTCTTGAAAAATATACCCCAGAGACCTCTCTAGCTTTCTTTATGCCACAAAAGGGTATAATAAGAATTCTGATATGCAACCTGAAGGAGGATATTGCCAGACCACAACCATGGCTGGCACCCTGATCTTGGACTTCATGTTCCAGAATTATGAAAAATAAATTTCTGTTGTTTATAACTCACTCAATCTATGGTACTTTATATATATATATATATATATATATATATATATATATATATATATGTAGTTGCCCAAATAAACTAAAACTGGAGGAGAATGAGATCAGCTAGATAGGCACAGGAAAAAGCAAGAGGCAAACTAAAAGGTGGCTAGTGACTGATGCAACCGCAGAACTGTATTATGATAAGACATTCATGTGGCCAACAAAAGAGTAAGAAAACAAGACCACCCAAAACTGACTGAAGCCAACAGGGCCAACCAAGACACACCCTAATAGTCCTTTGCTTCATTATAATGGCATTTCCATATCATTCAGTTTGTGAAATTGCCTATTCCCATCACACATCTGATGCTATGCCACTTCCAAAAGCTCAATTTAAGGATAGAAAAGGGGAATAGACACTATTCTGGGAAAATTCTGAACCCTTCCCAGAATTCCCTATTTTTCCCCTACCTGAACCCATAGATAGTCCTCCCCTCAACTGAAGTTTTCTTATAAGATGAGCTATCCAGAATCCCAGAATATGATTCTTTAGAAGCCTGCACTCACCCCTTGAGTGTATACCTTTGACTTGCAATAAACTTCTTCCCAATTCTTCACTTTGTCTCTCCACTCTGAATTCTTCTTTTGATGGAGACAAGAACCTGGAAAGACTGGATAGAAGTCTCAGTCTTCTCTCTCTGTCTTTGGAAATTTCAAGCCTTTGCCACTGGCAACAGACAAGATAGGCTGACAGAAGTTCTCACTAAAACTACTAGCAATTGCTCTGTAATACTGTAGTATAATATAATAAAACTTAGGGAAAACATTGCTAAAACAGCAGGCAGGTAAAAATCTGTAGAATATCAGAATTAAGTAAAAATAGGAATCACAACAGAAAAACAACTATAGATACCGGCTTTTGTTCTGAGAGTTAATAATAAACTTGGGGAGCCTTAGTGTCTGTTTTGATGGTTGTCATGGGCACTAGAAACACACAATAAGGCTTTAGGGGCCACTTAACTTGAAGGGCAAAATGAAAGTTCTTTTTGTAAAACTGGGATCCCCCCAAAGGCTATTAGCTCATACAAGAAATAATGAATAAAATCTACATTTCAGGAAGTAGTTACAAGGATCCTTGCTAATCTTGACCCATGATGAGATGGAGGAAAAATGAAAATCTTCACAAAACATTTGAAAGCACAAAAGAGTCCTCATTTAAGCTTATAGCCCAAAGTCTGGCTGATAGTGAAGTACAGAAATATTGAGGTCAATAAATTTATTTGAAGTAGTTCAAGGTAAAGAATAGTCTATTAACAATAATAATATTTTCTGAAGGAAAATAACTTCAACTTAATTCTTAAGGGACTTTGACAAATAGCCTTCCAAATTCTCTGAACATAAAGACAAAAGCCATTATGAAATGGTAACTGAGGGAGATTGAGAAAAAAGAAATAGAGACACAGAGACACAGCCTTGAAATATATGGGAAATTCTGATCTTTCCTTGAGGTATTTTTATTTTAATTATTTGACATCTTATTATACAGCATCAAAATTTGGTGACTATCTTGATAACAGCCATGTATTTAAGGCCCCTTCCTTCTCCAGTTTTGTCACTATTTTTTTATAAACAGTAAAATCTCCACTAGATTTTTTGTCCTACACTGCGTCTGAGAGAGACAGAGAGAGAGAGACAGAGAGAGAGAGAGAGAGAGACAGAGAGAGATAGAGACAGAGAGACATAGAGACAGAAAGAGACAGAGAGAAACAGAGAGAGGCAGAGACAGAGAGAGAGAGAGTGGCAGAGACAGAGAGACACAGAGAGAGGCAGAGAGAAAGACAGAGGGGGGGAGGGAGAAAGAGATCCCAAGAAAAAGCAAATATGGCAATATTTTGACAGTCAAATAATCCAGGAGTGGGGTTACAGTAATGTTTTCTGATACTTTTCCAGTCTTTTTGTAAGTCTGAAATTATGTAAAAATGAAGAGCTGGAAAAAAGCAAACAAAATTAGAGTTATCTTTCTTTCTCTTGTACGTTATATCCAATATGTCAACAAAATTCAGGTGAGACAGACAGACAGACAGACAGACACACACACACACACACACACACACAACAGCACAATCACACACATCAGAGACTAGCCATTTTTGAAATCATTTCCATTGTTATCAGGCCTAATGTTGTTGATGAGTTTCATGATTTTTATTTTCATGACATACTTTTATCTCAGTATTTGAAGGATATTTGTACTGGGCATAATATGTTATATCACAGTTATTTTTTATCATTTCCAAAGTGAAATATTATTACTTTCTGGCTTCTATTATTTCTGTTAACAAGTTACCACCTTAATTTATTTTTGTCTCTTTCTTTCTCTGGCTGCTGTTAAGATTTCTCTTCATCTTTGGTTTTAGCATTTTGACTAAATTATGCCTTCATTAGGTTTTGTTTCTCTTTATTTTCACTGAGTTTTTCCTAGTTTTTGGTCCCATTGTTTTCCATTCTCATCCTATGACTTCAGTTCTACATACAGTTTCCTCCTGAGTATATAACATGCTTCACTGACCCATTTCCCTGTTGCATTTTCTACTTTGTTTTGTCTCAGTTAACATATTTCTTTTTAATTTTTGTGTTCACCAATATTATTTTTTGTCTCAGCCTTCTCTTTAATTTTCATTGAGTTCTTAATAGCAGAAATTATAGCTTTTACATTTTAGAATACTCATTTGATTGTTTCTGGAGATTCAAATTTTCTACCAAAAGTCTTAACTTTTATATCTACTTTGTCTATGTTTTAAAATAGTTATTCCAGTTATTTTAAAGCCCTAGTCTAGAAATCCAGCTAAGGGATCATTTACATATCTGAATCTCATATTTATGTTTTTTCCCTTGCTTCCAAATAGCATTTTCTTTTCTGTTGGAAAATCTTATATATATTTTTCTATTATATGCCAGACATTGTATAAAAAAGAACAACAGAGGTATGGACAAAGTTTTCTTCCATAGGAAAGGATCTCTTTTTTAATGTTTTTAACTGACTAGGGAGGGAAAATCACTTTAGTAAGAGAATTGGAAAAAGTAATAAATTTGATGGTCTTGAGTTACTCCAGCCTTGAAATCTATGGGAAATTCTGTTCTTTCCTTGAGGTATTTTTATTTTAATTATTTGACATCTTATTATACAGCATCAAAATTTGGTGAATATCTTGATAACAGCCATATACTTAAGGCCCCTTCCTTCTCCAGTTTTGTCACTATTTTCTTTTATAAACAGTAAAATCTCCACTAGATTTTTTGTCCTACACTGTGGCCTTTTGCCAAGAGCCAAACCTACTTTCATACCTGAGTTTGTTACTTTTCTCTGTGGCAAAAGAGCTGACAGAAAAACTTAAGGAGGAAGGAAAGGTTTATGTGGCTCACAGTTCAGAGGATTGTAGTCCATAGTGGTGGGGAGGCATGGCAGAGGGATGAGAGGGACTGGGTCAGAGAACTTCACATCATGGCATCAGGAAGCAGAGAGAAGCTTACCAGAACCAGGGATCTACATGAAATGTCCAAAGGCTAATCCAACCAGTGACCTATTTTTACAGGCTAGATTCCACTTCCCAAAGTTCCACAGCCTCCACAAACAGCAGCAACACATGACCTTTGGGGGACATTTTAGATTCAAACCATAGCAATAGTTTTCAGCCATTTCTAGAATCACTCCAATCTCCAGGTGTGATTCCAGAGTTCATCCACTGCCAGTCTCTATCTATCTATGGCTTTCATTGACTATTGTTTCTGTTTGCTCATTTGTTTCTGTTACCTATAACCCTCTTCTTTGTTGTTAGGTGCAGTTAAGTCATCCAACTCTTAGCAATGCGTGTACAACAAGATGAAACATTATCCAACACCGTTGCACACACATAATCTTTTTGTTTGAGCCCACTATTGCAGTCATGGTGTTTCTTCTTATTTAGAGTTGTGCCACATCAGCAACTGGAGGTCTCAGGGCCTTTACTCCATTCCCATCATTAAAGTTGATCCTACTTAGAGGAGTCAACTCTTCTCCAGTCATCTTTTGAATTCCTTCCAGCTTGGGGGTCTCATTTTCCAGCACTATATCTGACAGTGCTTCTCTACTCTCCATAGGATTTTCAATAGCTAATTGTTTTGGGAGTAGGCTGTTGGGTCCTTCTCCCTAGTCTGTCCTAGTATGGAAGCTCAGCTGAACCCTGTCCCCCATGGGTGGCTCTGTTGGTATCTGAGATACTGGTGGCATGTATACATGCCTATAGTAATTTCTTTTACTGTTTCGATTATTTTCAGTATCCTCTGACCATGCTTCTACTTCAGGGATATAAATATATTTAAAATGTTTCAATGTCTCCTATGAATATTTCTGGGGTTCCTCTCATTGAAACACACACACACACACACACACACACACACACACAAATTCTTTATGTCTGTCCTCCTGGAGCTCTGCTGAGGTACTTGAAGGACAATGTCCTAAAGCTTCCTGGAAGGTCTTGGTTTGGTCAAGACAATCTGTTATGTAGACATTTATCAATCCTTTGTGTGATGGAATTGAGGCACTGTCTTTGCTCTTTCTGTGATATTAACAGGGAATTTTATAATTGTACCCACAGCTTTTTCAGTCCATGGTTTCCTGAGAGCAGTCTGGCTGTGATCTTTGCTCATAATCTATTTCTTAATTTTAACAATTTGTGACATTTGAAGAGGTCATGACTCATTTTTGTTTAAAGTCTTCTTGTTAGCTTATGTGTCTTCTAAAGCATTGTAATGTAAGTAATAGGAAGAAACCAAGCACTATCTTCAACACTCTGACCAGAAAAAACTTTGGATAGTTCTCCCAACTCATTAAGTATGTTTTTTTTTTTAACTTTACAATAACATTGGTAATGTTTCTGGCACTAAATAGAAAGCAACTTCCTTCGGTTTTTAACAGCACATTTTCCTTTCTTTGTAAGTCTTCATTAGAAGCCTTTGATGCTTTCCAGTCCTTCAGTCTCATGACTGTTGAGTTTAAAGCACTCCAAAATTTTACCCTTTCTGTATGAAAGTACCTCCATTCTGGGTACCAAAATATGTATGGGTTATTTATTGCTGTGTAACACATTACTCCAATACTTAACAGCTTGAAAGAATAAACAATGGCTGGGGATGCAGTTTAATGGCTGAAACACTCACTTAACATATGCAAGGTCCTAAATTCAATCTCAGCACCAAAAAATATTTTTAAAAAGAATAAACAACCTTTATTATAGCACACAGCTTTTGAATTTAGGAATCCTGAACAGCTTAGAAGGGTGAACCTGCTTCAGGGTCTCTCATGAGGTTGCTATCAAGATGCTCTCTGGGGTCAAAGACATTTGAAAGCTTGACTTGGGTTAAAGAAGCCCTATTGCATGGCTCTTGAAAAAAGACTTCAGTCCTTGAGTGCTGCCCGTAGTGGTCTCTATTCTTTGTCACCCAGATTTTTCACTCAGACAGCTGCTTATAACACTGTAATTGGCTTCTTGCTAGTCAATTAGGCTGGGAGAAAGAAAAGAGGAACAATTCTATATTTTATACCTAACTTTAAAAGTACCATAATGTCTTTTCCAATCTATTACTTTGGTCACATGGATCAACCCTTAAACAGTGTGGAAAGAAATTAGGCATGTACAGCATTGGTGGATAGCTTATAGGTTGGTCATAACACATACTTTATTGAGGTTTTGTCTTTCAGGATGAAACCAGACTGAAATTACACATTATCCATCATATTTACATTTTCTATTTTTTCACTACTTTTAATGGAATCTGAAGTTTAAAAAATACTAACTTGCTTTAGGCAACATTTGTCATTGATAGAGGCTGTCAGGTTGGATCTGATTCATAGCAACTCCTATGTACAACAGAACAAAACTCTCCCTGACACTGTGCCATGCCCAGCACTATGTTAGTGCTTCTCTGCTATTCATAGGGTTTTTGGTGGCAGATTGTTTCAGGAGTGGGTTGCCATGTCTTTATCCCATTTTTACAGTGCTAAGGGTTGAACCCAGGGTCTCAGAGAGCACAAAGTGGCCCTTTACCAACTGAACTAAACCCCAGCCCTTAGGCAACAACAGTCTACCATTATGTGTATTTTTTACTTACTATATCTTGTTCTACATCTAACAGAGAGAATGTTGCTCAACCTGATCTTTCTATGCATGCTAATCTATTTCACAGAAACAAGAAAGATAGAACTAAAGTAAAACTATGTGTCTGTCCCCAGAAAATACATCAGAAATCTCAACTCAGAGGGAAAAAAGAAAGAATTTTTGTAGAAAGACCTATATATAAAAGAATTTGGTCCCGTCCCACAGACTTCAAAGATATTTTCAGGATGAAGTAAAGTAGAATGCAGATAATAATGAGGAAGAAAAGAATAATAAAAACAAAACAGGCCAGAGGATCATGGACTGAGGATGAGTAATGTGATGATACAAACTTTTGAGAAAAACAAAGCCTTGGGTGATACTCCATTCCAACTAGAGCTTTCCATCAAAATACCCTGAAATGGCACAAGACCTGAAAAATAGCATCTGAGTTATAATTGGGAGGCAATGGGAATTTTCTTCTCCTGTGAAGACAATTTACCCTCAGAAATTAGATTTTATCCATCATATTTAACACTTTTTTAAAAAACTACTCTTGAAAGTGTAATGAATGCTTAGAAAAGGAAGATTGGTCTCTGGACACCTGATGAAGTGATGATACAAAAAGTAATAATGCACCCATGCTTTGGTGTAACCGATGAAAACAGTTAATTGCAGTTAGATCAACGCTCAGCAAAGTGATGATAGCTAATGAGGATATGTTGTGCTCTTGAAAAATATAGAGTGGTTGTTATACTCTCACCACAAAAATAATAGCTATGTGAGGGGAAGCATTTGTTATTGAGCTAGATTTAATCATTCTACAATGTGTTCTTCAAAACATAATATTGTGCAAAATAAAGTCATACAATTTTATCTTTCCACTTAAGATTATCATTTTTTTAATTTACTGATTGATGAAATTTTTTCTTTAAAGATTAGGACTCTTTGCTTTTAGAAGGGACTTGTGTTTACATTTGAAATTTTTATTATGAGCTTGAGTTCTCTATTCTCCTTTTTGCTATATCAATCTACCTTCCCTTTTATGAAGACTCACCCTGTTTTGATTATTTCTGTTTGTTTTCTTTGGTATCTCAAGTGTTGATCATACTGTTGGCATGTAATATGTGTTCAATTCATCTTTATTGAATTATATTACATTTATAGCTTTAAAAATAAAAAATCATGAAGATGTTAATTAATTAATTTAAAACATTTGAGATTCATCCTAGACAAAAATGATGCACATAGGCCACCTTTGGTTCATTACAGAGAAAACCACTATAAGTAGCAAAACCAACGCTGACAAAAATTGGCTTATGAGAAGAGGCTTAAGGAGGCAAATATCAAATTAGTACTAAAAGCTACTGATTTTCTTTAAGAGTTTGTTTGTACTATGTTTAAATTTCTAATTAGAAATATATTTTATTGTGATCACATAAATAACAAAACCAAAACACTTCAAATACTTAGAATATAGTAGCTCTCTTGGTCCAAGTTAGACATTTGAAAGATATATTCCCTCCTGTATCTTTCATCATGTAACTTAATGTGGAGTTTAGGTTGTGGTTCTATTATATGAATATTTTGAGAAATAAAATTTAGGAGGTCCTTTCCTGATCCTGGCTCTTCATATGTTAAAAATCAAGTTTGAGTTCTTAATTATTATCATTTAATTGAAATATAAAACATAAACTAAATAAAGATGTCAATGCAAAATTTTACGATGCATAGGCAGTAGTTATAAAAAGGAATTAGCTTTAAATCACTATAAGGTCTATAAAAATCACAACAAATTATGGATAACATTGCAAAGAATGAGAATACCAGAGCACTTAATTGTACTCATGAGTACAATGCATGGTTTAAAATCAGGAAAGGTGTGTGTCAGGGCTGTACCCTTTCACTGTACCTCCTTAATCTCTATGCTGAGCAAATAATCTGAGAAGCTAGACTTTATGAAGAAGAATGTCACATCAGGATTGGAGGAAGACTAATTAACAACCTGCAGTATGCAGATGACAAAACTTTGCTTGCTGAAACAGAAGAGGACTTGAAAATTTTACCGAAGAAGATCAAAGAACACAGCCTTCAGTATGGATTGTGCCTCAGCAGCAACAAAACAAAAATCCTTACAAGTAGGTCGGTACACAACTTCATGACAAATGGGGAAAAACTGAGGCTATCCAAGATTTTGTTTTACTTGGTTCTACAATCAACACCCACAGAAGCAGTAGGCAAGAAATCAAGAGACACATTGTATTGGGAAAAACTGTTGCAAAGGACCTCTTTAAAGTGTTGGAAAGATGCCACATTGGAGAAGAAGGTGCACCTGATTCATGCCATGGTATTTTCAGTTGCATCATATGCTTGTGAAAGTTTGATGTTGAATAAGGGAGACAGAAGAAGAATTGATGCTTTTGAATTATAGTGCTGGAGATGAATATTGAATATATCATGGAATTCCAAAAGAATCAGTAGATCTGTTCTAGAAGAAGTACAACCAGAGTGCTCCTTGAAAACAAGGACGGCTAAACTATATTTTACATATTCTGGACATCTTGTGAGGAGGAACCAATCCCTAGAGAAGGATATCATGTTTGGGAGAGTGTCAGGTCAATGAAAAAAAAAAAAAGATGACCCTCAACTAGAGGGATTGACACTGTGTCTGAAACAATGGTCTTAAACATATGCATTAAATCAAAATATTCATAAAATTCTTTATCTTAAGACTTTTTACTTTAGGGATAGATGTACAAATTTCATCAATTTTAAAACACATGGTTTCAAATATATGAAAATCGCGTGATAAGACACAGTTTGAAACATGTTACAGAACACTCAAGAAGTAGAAAATTAGTATTAATATAAGAAGTGAAAATATCATTTTTAGTAATCCTGAACCTTCATTGTTCATCTGCCCCCACAAAACACCTAAATAAGTTGCTTACAGATGTAAGGATTTTTTCTTTCACAAGAATTCCTCCAAAGCCTTTTGCTTGGATTATACATTATACAATTTTTTTTCATTGAAAGTTTTTGATGCTGGAAATCTGTAAAGAAGAAGAAAATGTCAACATTTGGAAAAATGAGAATATTCAGGGATTTTTATTTTATTAAATAACAGAACTTTTAAAAACATTTGAAGGAGATACTAACAAACTGAGTCTTTTACTTTTGATAACCACAATTTTCATGATTTTAGAGTATAATGCTACACAAAACTCAATTATTCTCTCAATAATGAATAGCTTTGAGGCTAGGGTATTTATTTTTATTTCTGTTTTTTTTGTGTGTGTGTGTGTGTGTTGTTAGAAATTATTTTGATGTATGACATGCTCTGCTTCTGTTTCATTTTAAAAGCATTAGTTGATCTAAAACAAACCAGAGTACAACTTTTGTCATTGTATGATTCTGTAACTTTCATGTTTACAAATGAAAATGAGATTCAAAGATAAAAAATATACAGACAAAAACACATTGACTATTTCAGGGACAGTGCTGAGAATATTGGACTCTAACAGAACAGAGAAAATAGTGGGTGCACCATTTTCTCTGGACTGCTTCTGCATGTCAACAGCTGTACACGCATGTATACCTCCAAATGCCTGTACTAAGGTGAAAAAAAGGCTATGTCAAAATTATTTTATAGTCACCACTACACTAACTTTCTGTCATTTGAGCATCAGCTTGAATGTTCTGGCTGGAGCTATGATTGTTATTCTGTTGTGTTTGTTACCTTTTCTATAGTCTCAAGCCCTACATAGGTTATGTTAACTAGAGAGTCCCTGGATGTAATCTTCACTAGTCAGAACTAGGGATAAATTCACAAGAGCAAAAGAGATTTAATAGCCAGAAACTTACAGATCTTGGGAGGGGGCTGAGCCATCCTCCCACAACCAGGCACCATGCTCTTCACTATAAGACAGACCAATCCAAAAAAAGTTTTGACTGGAATTCATAAAATTCTGCTTGGGACAGAGAAAAAAAATATTAACCAAGTTTGAATCTACTATGGAAAAGAACATTTATTGTCAAATCTAATCCACACCTTTCAACAGTTTTGTTGTTAGGTGTCATCCAGTTGGTATCCAGCACATAGTGACCCTATGTACAATAGGTGAACTCTATTGTCAGTGCTTCTCTGCTATTCACAGAGGTTTTAATAGCTGATTGTTTTTTGGAAATGGGTTGCTCAGTCCTTCTCCCAAGCCTCCAGCACCTGGTGTTCCCAGGTGGTCTCCCATCCAAGTACTAACCAGGCCCAACCCTCCTTAGCTTCCGAGATCTGATGGGATCAACTGCCACAGTTGGACAGTTGCAGGCTTCAGCCATTGTAGAGGGCTAAATGAGCAGATTCAGATTAGAATCATAGTCAAGACAGCTCTCTTAAGTAAATCCAGTCTACATGTACTTCTAATCCACATCCAAATTTTTATCCTTCTAAAACTGTTGAAAGGGTGCGGATTACATTTGAGAATAAACAGTAAGTATTTTCAAGAAAGTTAGTGTTCAGAATAAGATTCAGTCTGTCCATCATACAAACTGAAACCATTTTCACCCTCTAATTTAGAAAGTATAGTTGTATGCCTCATATTTCTCATTTATTAGGCCCATTTGTTTATAGATTTGAAAAATTCCACAAAATCTCCCTTCTTGAAAGAATCAAAAATATCATAGACTTTTCATGGAAAACGTCCTTAATGGGGAATGATTAAATTTGATTCCAAATCAATAGTATCTTGAAGGATAAATTTCCTGGGTTATTGACTTCTGAACCTATATTTAGCACAGATTCTGAATGCAGCTTGATAATTTCTTAATTTTTTCATGAGAACTGAGTTATTTTAATGATCACATGCTCCATTACTGGTTTCACTTATATTCCAGAAAGAAATCAAAAGCTATTTAATTACAAAAGAAATTATAAATGTCATTAGAAGAACTGAAAGTTACAAAAGCACTTAGTTGGTTCTTTGATTAAAATTGGTAAAAATGAAGCCAGGTGGGATAGCACACACCTATAATCCCAGCGGCTCAGGAGGCAGAGTCAGGAGGATCGCAAGTTTGAAACCAGAAGCAGTCTGCATAATTTAGCAAGACCCTGTCTCAAAAAAAGCAAAAAAGAAAAAAAAAAAAAAAGGCTGGAGGTACAGCTCAGTGGTCCAGCACTTGCATGCAAACACGAGGCCCTGGATTCAACCCCAGTACCGCAAAAAAAAAAAAAAAAAAAAAAAGGTAGAAATGATAACCTATTGTTTCTTCTTTGAATTATCCCGAAAATTCTTGTGCTTTATCTGTTACCTATCTGCATTTTTATACCTAAAAGGTAAATTCTTGAAAATTTTTATGTAGATTTTCCAATGATTGTTTTAAAGTACATGAAGTTGATAGGTCACTAATTCAAATATCCTTTTTCTATCTGATTAAAGACTTGACTCAAAGTATTCAGCTTAATTAGCATATTTTTATAGGTTAAATAAAATACAAGAATAAGAATCAAATACGTGCCAGTTCATCTCTGTTTTTGAGGTGAAGAAGACTGGAATTCTGAGAAGCACAGAGATTCCTACTTTCTTCCCAAGTGTGTTTTTCCTTAGAAATGAAATAACAGTTGCATTGATATCAAATCCACTTGTCTTGGCAAGGGCAGCAGGCATTGACTAAGAGAAAAAACAAAATATGACCAATGACACTTGAGATTTAATTTTTTTTCACTGCTACTTAGTCATTCCAAAATTATTTGCTATCTACTATTTTTTTCTAAAAATGTACTTTGGGAATCTATTATATACATTACAGGTCAGGGGATCTTGAAAGCTAAATAGGGTTGGGCTTGGTTAGTCCTTGGATGGGAGACCAGCTAGGAACACCAAGTGCTCTAGGCTTGGGAGAAGGACCTGGAAGTCCACTCACAAAAAGTAATCAGCCGTTGAAAACCCTATGATAGCAGAGAAGCACTAATAATATGGCTTCTCCTGTTGTTCATAGGGTGGCTATGAGTCAGACACTGACTCGACAGCACCTAACAACAACAACAAGGTAAATATGCAACAAATTAAAAATGTTAAAAGGCATGTAGCAGTGTATACTATGGGGGGCACTGAGAAGAAGACTTTTGGAGGAAATAAAAGCTGAAAACTATAGTGAATATATGAATTGCCTGCAGCTGTAGCCCTGTGGCATCCGATCCCATCAGATCTCGGAAGCTAAGCAGGGTTGGGCCTGGTTAGTACCTGGATGGGAGATAGCCTGGGAACACCAGAAGCTGTAGGCTTGGGAGAAGGACCTGGCAACCCCCTCCCAAAAATCAATCTGCCATTGAAAACCCTATGAACAGCAGAGAAGCACTGACAATAGTGTTTCCCTTGTTGTACAGAGGGTCGCTATGAGTCGGATACCGACTCGACGGCACCTAACAACAACAGATGAAAGAAAGCTTTAAAGAATAAAAATCTTTTAGCATATTTCCTGAGTCAGAAAAGAGTCCTACACAATTAAAGAATTCTGACATGTGTTTTGATACTTAATTTTTCAAAAAATGAAAATAGATAAACCAATTAGCTTCAAGTCTGATCACATAGCTTATTGGTAATAGAGTCTTCAATATTCTGTTTTCTCAGTAATAAAAGTCATGACACCTGGTAGACTCAAATCTATGCCAAATGAATGGTATTGAAGTTACTGATATAAGATATAAATCAAGCATTTTATGCTCATAGGCAATAATGAATTTGAGGAGCATTTAAAAATAATATATTTTTAAAATTGAGCTTTGGGCTAGCTTTGACTAGATAAGTAAACTTTATAATTACAGAAATCTCTATATTCTGAATCATAGAAGTAGAAGAAAAAGTAAAGAATATGAAAGTATAGGTTATAAGCAAACATAGGTTGTAAGAATTCCCTATAATATTTATTGAAGTTTAATTTTTGTTAATCATGAACACTCATGTTCTTGCTGTTGTTGTTGTTAGGAGCACTCATATAGGAGTGATATATCTGTCATCTCAGGCTGATATTTTTCCTTTCCATACAGTTTATAAATGATGCACTGCCATAATCCTAATCTGGAATGCCCCACAAAAGGCCATGATGACTAGCTTGGTACAACTAGGAGGTGATAGAACCTTTAAGCGGTAGGGCTTAGTGGGAGGTTTTAGGTCACTGGGGACATGATTTTGAAGGGGATAATAGGACCCCAGCCTCTTTCTTTTCCTCTTTCTGTCTTTCACCTTCCAGCCACGAGTTGAGTGGTTCAACTCCACCACATGCTTCATGTGGGGCCTCCCCATTGGTCCAAGAGCAACAGGGCCAACTAATTGTGGAGGGAAACCTCTAAAACTGTGAGCCAAAATAAACATTTTCTCTGTATAAATTGGTTATCTCAGGTATTTCTTACAGTAGTGGAAAGCTGACTGACACATGCAAAATTAAATTTAATGGTTCTTACATTAGAGAACAATGAAATGAGACTATCCTATAATTGGAGGCAAACTTGTATTTGTTGTTGTTGTTTTTAGGTACCATTGAGTCAGATCCAACTCATAGCAACCTTATGTCCAACAGAATGAAACACTCCCTGACACTGTGCTATGCACAAGATCATTTTATGCTTGAGCATACTGTTGCAGTCACTGTATTTCTTCTCATTTTGAGTCATACCACATCAGGGGAAGAAAGTACCGTGGACTTTATTCCATTCTTATCATAAAGGTCAACTGTACTTTGAGGAGGCAGCTCTTCCCATTTCTTGAATCCCTTCCAGCCTGAGGGGCTCATTTACCTCAGTTGGTAGAGTACTGTTTTGTGCACTCTGAGACCCGAGGTTCCATCTCCAGCAGAAATGGGAGAAGGACCTGGATATCCAGTCCTGAAACAATCCCAAAACAATCAGCCATTGAAAGCCCTATAAACAGCAGAAAAGTACTGACATAGTGCTGGGCATGGCACAGTGTCGAGGAGGGTTTCACTCTGTTGTACATAAGGTCTCTATGAGTCAGGACCTACTCAAGAGAACCTAAAATATATAGATGTGGGTAGGTGTACCACTGTGGTATCCAATCCCATCAGATCTCAGAAGCTAAGCAGAGTCAGCCCTGGTTAGTACTTGGATGGGAGGCTGCCTGGGAACACCAGGTGCTGTAGGTTTGGGAATAGACCAGGCAACCCACTTCCCCAAAACAATCAGTCATTGAAAACCCTATAAATAGAGGAGAACCACTAACAATAGTGTTTTGTCTGTTGTATGTAGGGTCACTATGAGTCCAATACCGACTCTACAGCACCTAACAACAACAACATATGTGTATGTGTGTGTGTACACACACATACACATATGTTGTTGTTGTTGTTGTTGTTCTTAGCTGCAGTTGAGTTGGGTCCTACACACAGCGACCCTCATAGCGTTTTCAATAGCTGATTGTTTCAAGATTGTTTCCAGAATTGGATTATCACACCCTTCTCCCCTTTTTGTGCTGCTGGGAATGGAATATGGGTCCTTAGAGATTGCAGAGCAGGCACTCTACCAACTGACCTGAACTCCAGCCATATATATATACATATATATATATACATATATATACATATACACACACATATATATGTATATATATATATATATATATATATATATATCATTAGGAGAACTAAAAGTTACAAAGACACTTAGTTGGTTCTTTGATTAAAATTGGTAGAAATGATGACCTATTGTTTCTTCTTCGAATTATCCCTGAAAAATTTCTTGTGTTTTATCTGTTACCTATCTGGATTTTTATGCCTATTAGGTAAATTCTCGAAAATTTTTATGTAGGTTTTCTAATGATTGTGTATACACACACACACACACACACACACACACACACACACACACACACACGACAGTGCTTCTGTACTATTTATAGGGTTTCCAGTGGCTAATTGTTTGGGGAGGTAGCTGTCATGTCCTTCTCCCTTTTTTCTTAGTCTGGAAGCTCAGCTGAAACCTGTCTATCATGGGTGGCTCTGCTTATATATGAAATGCTGGTGGCATAGCTTTCAGCATCACAGCAACATGCCAGCCCTCACAGCACAACAAACTGACAGACACATGGGAGAAACTTGCATTACCAAGTGCCTGCTTGTGATAAACAAGACACTGTCTGTTTAATCCTTTATCAATCATTAGGTTTGCCAAGAATGGAACCTACCTTCCTGGAGTTCTATGATGGATCTGGGAGAGAATGTTGGTTGAATATTTTATTTAGTAAGGGCTGTAAGAAATGATTAGAGATTTTCTTAATTAAGCAAGACTTTATGAGACAAAATATTACATATTAACAAAGTAAAGACTTTATTATTAAATAATTTAATCATAACTTTTTTCTTTATGTAGATTTGCTTAGAAATACTAACAATTTTTCATCAAAATTCCCAAAGTAGCCATCATCAAAGGGCATATTACTCCAAAGGCCCAAGAAATCAACCTCCACAGAGTGATCTGAGAAACTATACAAAATACAGAGTGATGACTGAAAGAACAAACATAGGAACTGAAGTTTTTGGTGTTTTGTTTTGTTTTGTTTTGGTATCTTGGAGGCTGAACCTAAAGCCTCACATACACTTTGTAAGTGCTGCGCCACTGGGCTGCACCTCCAGCCCCCATTTTTAAATTTTTATCTTGAGACCAGGTCTCACTTAGTCACACAGGCTGCCTCTGGTCTCCAACCTGTGATCCTCCTGCCTCTGCCTCTCGAATCCCTGGGATGACAGGTGTGAGCCACGGCACCCAGGCAATCTGATGTTCTTAAGGATAGAGTCCAATGAGGATGAATCCAAACAGCTCTTCATTTGATAACATAAACATCTTGCCAGTGACAGACTGGAAAATGAAGACATTCCATTCAAAACACTTAATGCCAACATTTCTATGTAGTGACCCTTACACTTTGATGAGATTAACCACATACTTTCTTCTTCATGTTCTGTCTGAATACAATGGATTTGTCACTTATTTCTTAAATTGGCAGAGAAGCTTAGATATCTGCAGTTAGAAAAGATCATCAGGGACCAAGCATTTACTTGCTTTCTCTCAACAAAATCACGAGGTAGATAATATGATTCCAGTTAGATACATGAGGGAAAGAAGGGTTCAAGCATAATGCTATTTTCTCAAGTTATCAAAGCTAGTAAGTGCCCAAGTCAAAACTCAAATAGAAATTTGTCTAGGCCTAGAGTCTTTCATTTATTGTATTCCGTCTTTATCATAATAATAGTATTTGGGAGCATGCTCTCTTCTAATCTGAATGCAAGCTCTGCTCTGACAAATTGGTTTGTAAAGGTATTACAAGGGAGAAGATAGAAAAATGTCTGGAACTGGAGATCTGAGGTTCCATA
Organism: Pedetes capensis; assembly: GCA_007922755.1. Classification (NCBI taxonomy): domain Eukaryota; kingdom Metazoa; phylum Chordata; class Mammalia; order Rodentia; family Pedetidae; genus Pedetes; species Pedetes capensis. Next base: position 31,090 of record VMDO01006646.1, read on the forward strand.
AACAATGTATGGGTTGGGGACCTGAATTCATTTCATAGCATATTGAATTATGATACATAAGCAAGTTTTTCCTTTCTGATTTTTTTTTTTTACAAGAACATTACATTCAACCAGTATGGACAAACAGGGAATGAATAAGGACAAATTGTATGCCATTATGAAACTCATTATGTTGTATGCTAATTAAAATAAAATTTAACAAAGAACATTACATTTGCTTGTATTCAAACTTACTTGCCTATGGGCTTCTCCCCTAAAACATACCAACAGTTAGAGATTTTGGATTAGCATTAACAGTGTATTAATCTGTATAATTTTGGAACATCATAACACAAGTACTAAATTTTAAAGAATTTAAAATATTGCATTATTAATATTTGATGTTCTCTATTTCTATACTAAGGGCTGGGATTTAGCTCAGTTGGTAGAGCGCTGCGTTGCAGTCTCTGAGGTCCCAAGTTCAATTCCCAGCACCGCAAAAATGGGAGAAGGACCTGGCAATCCACCCCCAAGGCAATCCCAAAACAGTCAGCCATTGAAAACCCTATGAGGGTCACTATGAGTCGGATACCGACTCGATGGCACCTAACAACAACAACAACAACAACAATTTCTACACTAGAAATATATTGCTCACAATTTAACCAGTTAAGTTCAAATTTAATTCTGGATTTAGAGGTACCCATGAAAGAAGTCATTCTTAACTCTGTTGGAAAAGATTTACAAAAGATTTTTCTTCAAAAGATCATATTCAAATTTCAAAATGAATAATCAGGAAAAGAAAATGATTATGGAAAGTGCTGGCACACAGAAAGCCTAAAAATATTCACTGTTAATTATGTTCTTTTATTCTTAAAGCACTGCCCTGAACAGCAAAGCCATGGGATATCTTTTCTGGTTATTTTTTACTTTGTAATCTTATGACCTGATTACACATACCTGCCATGAGGAATGACGTTCCAAAGCTGATGCAGAGAAGACACAAAGGCATGTGCTTATCTAAAATGGTGTTGGCTCATGGAACTGAGCAGGTAGCTAAGGATGAGAAAATTAAACATTAAAAGAGAAATAAAATTGTGTGTTCCAATGATGCTCTTCAGTTATCTATTGGTAAGACATATATGAACAATATGAATAAGAACAAGTAACAATCACAATTTTCTAAAATGTTCTAGAAACCACAATACAGGAAATTCTCACTGTACTTTGGTAACACAAACACTGACTAGAAGAAAATAAGGTGAGAGGGAGTTTGTTTTCAAGGTTTGAACCTCAAACTTGTTTTACAATAACATTTGAAAAAGGTGGACAAAACTGATGGTAAATTTACTTAATATACTAGTCTCACTTTTTTAAAAATAACAAACACTTATCATTGACCTCCTACTAAACGCAATTTAAAGCACTTAGCATGTGTTAACTCATTTACTCTTAAGATAGCTTGATAATGACTACACAAAAATAGCCTCTTTTTACTAATGAGAAAATTGAGGTATAGTAAAGTGACTTGTCCAAGGTCACATAAGCTTAAAACTCAGGCAGCCTTTCTCTAGAACACACCTGTAATATATCTCAAATCAAGCCCATCTCTGTAATTATGTACATGGTAGACTTTCATTTCTTGTCTTTAGCATGGACTGATTGGTATTTCCATGTGTCTTTCTGTGATTTTGATTCATACCTTGTGAACCCAGGCATGGCAGGCAAAACTCAAAAAGGTAGGACCAGAGTGGCTTCCCACTACTATGTTCTATGTATTCTTATTCTTCCTCTCTCTCTCTCTTTCTCTCTCCCTCTCTCTTTCTTTTTCACACACACACACACACACACACACGCACACACACACACACACACACACACTCCTATGCTCTAAAACTACCTCAGTTATTCTAAACTAGCACTTTAGTGCTTTGTTCACATTAACCTTAAAAACTTCTTTCAGTGGGACTATGAGATTGTTGGTTCCTTTAAAGTCTTTTGAACATGACAGGCTGCTATCTATAATCCTTATTTTTACTAATATGCTGATTAGTATAATTATTTAATGGTTTAGCACATTCAGATAATATACCTGTACTTCAATTCACGTCTTTGTCCTTAGAAGAGTACCTTGTTAGTGAGAATTTCAAGTATAGAACAAATAAGGCAAATAAGTGTCTCTTTAGGGTGTTGTTGTTGTTGTTGTTGTTATTGTTTAGCTTTTTGCAATCCTAGGGGATTGAACCCAGTCCACATGCATGCTAGGCAAGTGCTCTACCACTGAGTTGCAAGCCCAGTCCTTTCTAAATTTTTTTAAAATTTTGAGACAGGGTCTTGCTAAATTGCTCAGGCTGCCTCTGCTGTTGAAACTGTGATCCTCTTGCCTCAGCCTCCTGAGTCACTGGGATCACAGGCATGGGTCTGGTTTCATAACATAGGTCTTCAGAGTCTGAGTCTTAATCTATGATTTAGTGTCTGAAAATACAAGCTATCACTTATCTTTTATTTCCCTCCCTTTATTGGTAAATGTTGGTGGGGTAGAGAGTAGTATAGCATTGGCTTTTTCCTTTACACAACTATTACATGACTTTGGGTTACACTTTTATCAACTATAAAGTTTATGGAAACTTTTGACTAATATGTAGTAAAACATATGCATATTTGGGTTATATTCCCCTATTTTTCCCATGTATTCATGAAATTACATCATTTATATTGAGATTATCATCTCCCCTTTATCCCTCTACATTGTTTCTCCTCCCAATTCCACCTGCCACAATCACTATCACTCATCTTAATACTAAACAGACTCTCGAATAAGTTGTGTGTGTATGTGTGTTTGCACAATATTTATTTTTAAGCATTACTATATATAATTTTTGTGTGTGTAAAAGTTGGGTTTTCAACCGAAAAAGGAAAACAGAAACAATATATGAGGACTGTGGTCTATTTTCTATTTCACGAAGTCAAAAGCTATCTGTTTGTTTAATTTGTGTAGTGGAGGCTGCTTTCACTGAATTTCCAATCCTGCTAAACTGTAGAGCATTACCAGAAATTGTAAACATGAAAATGCCTCCATTCAGACTCTATGCAAATCCTAATTGAGAGACGCAATTCACAAATGATCCTTTGTTTATGTGAACTCTGTTCTTTTCCCAGTTTTTGTGTAAAGGGAAAACTGAACTAGCAGAAAGCTGCCTGGTTTTGCTCTTTTTTTTTTTTTTTCTCACGTAAGATCACCTTACCTAAAAAGGAGTTTAGGATTTTGATTTTAGTTTTAGCTTTAAGATGGTGCTAGTTTTTGGCAGAATTGGAGTAGGGATTATCCATACCTTCCTAAATTTTCAGAACCATGCTTGGTGGGACTTGTACTACTTGCTATCCTTTTTATGCTCTTAGCTCACTGATTTGGAAGTAAAAATCTAGGAAAGACATTTGATTCAGAAACTCTAGGCTCAAGACACAAGACGACTGAACACATGCATTCAGGCACACAGACATTTTTTTCTTAACTCTACTTTTAATTCATTCTGAGCTATAGACCTTGGCTGAGTTGTTTCTTTTCTGCATGTAGCTAAATTGTTCTCATGCCATGGTATCCCTAGTACTCATCCCCACTTAGAGCAGAGATAAGTTATCACAGCCTGACCTTCATCCTTTGGAATATTTGCCAAACTCTGGCCAAATATTTTCTGGATCTCTGTGTCTTTTTTTTTTTTCCTCTTAGAACTACCCATGACATTCCAGCAATGACACCATTGGGATGGTTCTCAACCAAGGAAGCTCAGTAACATTGACCCTAAAGCATGACAATTCTAAATCCTGCATTTTGTCCTGGGTCCCACAGTCACTCAACAGTGGTAAGCTTCAGTCCCCTTCTCTAAGCAGCTAGATTAAGAGAAATAGAATGATATTAATTTTGTTCTTCTTCTCTCTTCCTGTATTAACAGTCCCTTTCCTACCTTTATTTCTTATATATTCCAAATAAACTGCATTTGAAATATTTCTCAGAATCTGCTGCAGAAAGATCCAAGCTGACACCCCATGGAATGTGAGCTTTGCTTTATCCAAGTTTGTTTTTGAAAAGTTACATGTTCTTCCAAAAAAATCCATCTCTGTTTGCAGATCCTCACTTACTTCAGAGTCCATGGCAGGCAACCACACTCTTCCTCCTCTTTAACTTCTAGTGCCCTTGTTCAAAGCAAGGGATAACTTCAATCACTAAAACAGCTTTCAAACTTGAGCAAAGAGCTGGGGAAAAGAAATTAATGTCCACTTAGGATGTGAACACTGAAATCTTTTCTCTACCTAGACATTTATAACTAAAATGTTGCAGAACATTCTAGCTACATATATTCCAAAATCCCAAAATAAGAAGCTTACTTTGATCTCACTGTTTTTGAATAAGATGTGCATTTTTGGAGTGCAAAGAAAATTGCTAACATCAGGTTGCAAACCACAATCCTTTTCAGAGGGAGGAAGGGTTTTCTGAGAAAGAAAGAAAAGAATCTGATTTGGTAAATTTCCTTGCAAACCCGCTATCAGCAATCCTAACAGCAAAAACTAGTGATAGTCACTTGCAAAACAATTTTTATGCAAGCAACATTTTATCGGGGGTATTAGTTGTCTAAACTTGTTTATAGTAAAAAACAAGCATCTGTGGTTAATAGAACATAGCTTCCTGGAAGATGTCACACAAGCTGTAGAGTAACTGAGTGAAAACTGGAGATGTGTCATGACCAAAGCATTTCTTTTTGGATAAATGATAAAACCACCAATATCATTTCAAGATCTCATATTTTCATCTTAGTCTGGGCCAGAGGATGTCTTGGGTAGCTCACTGGCAGATCAGACTTTTCACTGCTCTGTCTATACCTCACAGCTATCACATCACTGAATTTATTAGTAAAGTTTGATATTGGGGGAAAAGGACATTGGTGAATGAATTGACAGTCCAGTCCTTTGTGCTGTCTTCAGGAGTTGGTAAGTTTTGTGCACATGGATAGTGAAAAACAATGCATATAATTATATGTATAGAATTAAATGCTCCCTGCCACTCACCCTCACTAGAAGTAGAAGCTGTCATTACACCAACTCAAATCCACAGGAACTTTTGTTGTATTTTGTTAGACTTCTGCGTCTCTTGCTCTGGGGCTGTGTTTTTTCCCAGTGTGGTGAAAGCTTTCTAGCCCTCACACCACTGACTTCTCAGGACCTGGCACAAAAATATTCCTGCTTCCTTTGCCTCCCCAATATGCAAAGATTATTTGGGGATGCATGTTTGAAAAACCAGAATGTGTGAAAAAGGTGCTTCTTATCCGTATGTCTAAGAAAAACTTCCATGATACCAGGCAAATGGGAATAAGTATAATAGTTTAATGGTGGAGGGGCAAGGAAAATAAACAGAGGCAAGACTGACTGTTATTGACATGGAGAAACCATACTGTGAGAGTAGAGACTGGCTGAGGGAATCCCATCTGCCACTCATGTCAACATTTCCCTTCATCTAGTTCCAAATCATCATAAGAGTTGTGTAAATGTCTAAGCAACGCCTAACCTCTAGATGAATGAGGACTATGCACTTTCTATTTTCCCAGGAATATTCTAGCTGTGATTCTCAATGTTATCTGGAGATAATTTCCCTTCAGAAGAGGTAGTACTCAATATTCAACAGCATCTAGACATCCCTGCTGCTTGCTACATTCAAAAATCTTTGTAAACCAGCCGGGCGTGGTGGCGCACGCCTGTAATCCTAGCGGCTCGGGAAGCGGAGACAGGAGAATCGCAAGTTCGAGACCAGACGCAGTCTGCAGTAATTTAGCAAAACCCTGTCTCAAAAAGTTAAAAAAAAAAAAGGGCCGGGGGCGCAGCTCAGTGGTCCAGCACTTGCAGAGCATGCAGGCGTGAGGCCCTGGGTTCAACCCCCAGTACCGCAAAAAAAAAAAAAAAAAAAAAAAATCTTTGTAAGCCCTAATTGCCCCAATCCCTCCAGCCCCCTCAAAAATTCCAGGATGAAACCTCCATGGTAATATGAAGAGAATATTTGTGAATTTTGGTTTATTTCAATGAAAGAAGTATTTTATTATTTTACATCCATATTACTGTTGTTGTCAGGGGCTATAGAGTTGGGTCTGATTCATAGACCCTGGGTACAACAAAATGAAACACTACCCAATACAGTATCAGCCACACAACCTTTTTATGTTTAAGTCCATTGTTGCAGACACTGTGTCAATCCATCTAGTTTAAGGTTTTCCTTTTTTTAGTTGACTTGCTACTCTCCCAAACATGATGTCCTTTTCCAGGGATTGGACCCTCCTGACAACATGTCCAAAATACATAACATGCAGTCTAATCATCCTTGCTTTCAAGGAACATTCTAGTTGCACTTCTTCTAGCAATCTGGCAGCCCATGGCAATATTCAATATTTGTCTCCAGCACCATAATTCAAAAGCATCAATTTTTCTTCTGTCTCCTTGTTTGATGTCCAGCTTTCACAAGCACATGATATGACTGAAAATACGGCATGAGTCAGGGCACCTTTGTCTTCAATGAGATGTCTTTACTTTTCAACACTTTAAAGAGGTCTTTTGCAACAACTTTCCAAGTGCAATGCATCTTTTGATTTCTTGGCTGTTGCTTCTGTGGGTGTTGATTGTAGAGCCAGATAAAACAAAATCTTAGACAATCTCCATTCTTTCTCAATTTATCAATGACATTGCATACTGATCCAGTTGTAAGAATTTTTGTTCTGCTGATGTTGAGGAACAATCCACACTGAAAGCTGTACTCTTTTATCTTCAAGAGTAAATGTTTCAAATCCTCTTCACTTTCAGCAAGCTAAGTTGTGTCATCTGAATACCTCAGGTTCCTAATGAGTCTTTCTCCAATCCTGATGCTGCATTCTTCTTCTTAAAGTTCAGTTTATCGGATTATTTGCTTAGCATAGAGATTAAAGAGGTATGGTGAAAGGATACAGCCCTGATGCACACCTTTCCTGACTTTAAACCAAGCAGTGTTTCCTTGTTCTGTTTGAATGACTGCCTCTTGGTCCATGTACAGATTCCTCATGAGTACAATTAAGTGCTCTGGTATTCCCATACTTTGCAATGTTATCCATAATTTGTTGTGATCCACACACTCAAATGCCTTTTCATAGTCAATAAAACATAGATAGACATTTTCTCATATTCTCTGCTTTCAGCCAATATCCACCTGACCTCAGCAATGATATCCCTGAGTCCACATTCTCTTCTGAATCCCATCTGATTTTCCAGTAGTCCTCTGTCAGTATACAGCTGCAGTCACTTTTGAATGATTTTTAGCAAAATTTTACTTGTGTATGCCATTAACAATATGTCCCAATAATTTCCACATGTGATTAGATGCCCATTCTTGGGAATAGGCAAAAGTACGGATCTCTTCCAGTCTGTTGGTCAGGTAGCTGTTTTTCAAACCTCTTGGCATAAATACTGAGCACCTCCAGTGCTGAATCTGTTTGTTGAAACATCTCTATTGGTATTCAATCAGAACCTGGACCCTTGTGTTTCACCAGTTCCTTCAAGGCAGCTACTTCTTCCCTTAGTACCATTGATTCCTGATCATATGCAACCTATTGAAATGGTTGGTCATCCACCAATTCTTTTTGATATAATGACTTAGTGTATTCCTTCCATCTTCCTTTGATGTTTCCTGCATCTTTTAATATTTTCCGTGTGGAATCCTCCCCTTTTGCCACTTGAGGCTTGAGTTTTTGTTCAATTCTTTAAGCTTGAGATAAACAGGGTGTGTTCTTCCCTTTTGGTTTGCTATCTCCAGCTCTTTGCATATGTCATTATAATATTTGATTTTGTCTTCTTGAGCTGCCCATTGAAATATTCTGTTTAGTTGTTTAACTTGGCCATGTCTTCCTTTTACTTTAGCTACTTGATGTTTAAGAGACCATATAATTATCTGATTCAAAATGGCCAATACTAGTCCTTTTAGTTCACTAATGCCTAGAATGTTGATGTTTATGTGCTCTTTTGACTATTTTTAATTTTCTTAGATTCATACTACGTACATCACACATTCCAGTTATTAGTGAAGGTTACAGTTGTTTCTTCTCATTTTGAGTCATGCCACAGCAGCAAAGGGAGGTCTCTGGGGCTTTACTCCATTCCTCTCATTAAGTGGACTCTACTTTGAGGAGGCAACTCTTCCTCACTCATCTTTTGAGTTTCTTCCAACCTGAAAGGCTCATTTTCAGGCACTATATCTGATAGTGTTTCTCTGCTATTCATTGTTTTGAGCATGGTCTGCCAAGTCCTCCTCCCTAGTCTGTCTTAGTCTGGAAGGTCAACTGAAACCTGTCCACCATGGGTGACCTTGATGGTGTCTCTAATACCAATGGCATAGCTTTCAGCATTACAGCAACACACAAGGCCCCACAGTATGACAAAATGACACAAGTGAGCCTTCCATTCTTGGCTGGAAAATGGACAAATAAGTTCACACACAAAGAGAATGCTGATAGAAGGAGAAAAACCAGGCTGATAATTGTTGCCTCTTGAGGCAAGACCTAGGTTAGTACAAGTAGAAAGGAGAACTTTTGATTTTCATCGTAAGCCCTCTGTGCTATGAATTTTAAAGCATATGCATGTTTTCCTTAGATTAAAAAATAGACAAGCAAAATAAATCACCAAGCGTTGGGATTTTTAAAAGCATCCCATGAATAGGGTCCCTCAGACTAGCCTGAGGGACTGACCTCTAGATGATCCCAGGGCCACATTCCACTCACTCACTCCTACCCCTCCCATTGAGTGACTAAAGATGGCCCCTGAACAGTCTGACCCTGCCCCAACCACCTCTAACTTGATTGGCTACCCGAAGCCCCCGATTGGCTCCTAAGGCACCCTACCTGATTGGACCCCTACACACCTTACCCTTCAATCCAAATTGCACCCCAAAATCACCCTATTTAAATAACTGCTCCAGTTTACCTATCATACCTGCCAGGAATGCACCCCGATTGGCTATCCCCAGTACACACTCCCTTCCAGGAGCCTATATAAACAGACTCCTGGACCCCACTTCACCTTTCACCATTCTCCAATTGCTGTCCGGACCCCATCACCTTGATCCAGCACTCCCCAATCCTATGGAAGACCTTCTAGCAAGCCGGCGAGTCAAGACCAGAGGCCCCAAAGCACTGAAGGCTAGTAGCAACTCACAAAGAGCCTCCCAATTCCTCCCATCCTTGGGAAGGAGGGCTGTAAAGAAGGCAAGCTGCCAGAGTCAAAACTACCAGACCTCCAGCACAGCAGAACACCTATTGCTGTAGCTTTAAGAGCAGAGCTGTACCGTCAGTGAGCTGGCATCATTCTGTGCTGCTGGCTTTGAGCTGGCGCTTATCAGGGGCTGCTTGCTGGTTGCTCCTCACTTGGGGAGCAACCCAATAAACTTTCCCGTTCCTGTTTCCTCAGAAGGTCTCCGAGGCCCTTCTCTGGCACTTCTGGCCATTACATCAACCCTGTCCTGTGGGTCCCCAATACCCACTCAGTGCCAGGGCAAGGCTTTGACCTCAGCCAGGCCTGAGCTGAACCCTGACAACCAAGTAACATAATTCATAGCGAGTTATTTTTTAGTTTAAATGCTGTGCAAGGTGGTGTTTCCTAACTTGCACGAATCACCATTAAGTTCATTTTCCTAACTCTCACTTTATTCAAGAGTAAAACTGGTTCTGGTTTGATAATCACACTTTGTAACTTAAGAAATAAAAGGAGGAATTTGCTAACTCTTGGCATATTATATGAGATTGTGAAATCCAGCTGTACATGCCCCAACTATATTATTTATGCTTGAAATGTATTATATGCAAAATGAATAACAATCCAAGTTTCTGGTTCATATGTGCACAATTACCCTAAAAGTGAGATGTACAACATTTGACACACGAAATTTAGGAATAGTGTTTGTGTATTGATCAAGGAGCCAAAAGGACAAGTTAGACTTGTATTGCAATGTTTTCTAAGTTATTAGACATCCTACCTCATAACTTCTCAATTCAAGGAAACTTTGTGCAATAAAGCATTGCAGTGTCCTATACTGTGCATAGACAGCACATGTTCTGAGTACAGCCATACCAGCACACTATTTCCTAAAATGATCAACTACTTCTTATATTCATTTCTCTAAATATTCCACAAGTGTAGTCTGCCGGGTTTTGAAATTGACCTAACTAGGACAATATAAGATAAACTTGTTTGTGTCTAGTTTATTTTGCTCTTGTTCTTGGGAGAGTCATCCAAGAACTCCTTTCTTCTGCATTTTTACTGAGCAGAAGCTACTGTGGTAAGAGGTACTGATAAGCTGAAATTACCTGGGCTCCACTTTGAACATTGGACTGAAGCCAGTTTCACTCAGAATAAATTGGAAAGTAATGATTATCTCTAGGAAATTTTAAGGTGCTGAACTTCTACAAAAATACATTTTGGTAGACTAATGGCTCTTGTCAATACATTTTTGTATTGTTTTTTGTTTATGTTTTTGTTTTTAGGGTTGGTCTTTCTGAATGAGTCTATTAATTGATCTCCATGTGCAAGTTTCCTGTGAAGCACACTAATTGGGAAAAGATGAGTGTGAAGAATATGTGCCTGAGTGTGTTGTTTTGAGAAGGCTTCAAGTCCAGTGTCAGCAGAAAAGAAAGTAATGTTGATTAGCAATCACTTCCATGATCTTTGATTTAGAAACAGCACATCCACTGTCTGATATGGAGTAAACGTTTCATTAAGTAATACAACAGAACTTCATTTCCATGAGAGACCAGCAGGGTGGCTGAAACACAAGAAGGAAAGGAAAATGAGGGTAGCTAGTGCTAATGCCAGTGAAATAAAAATACTGATGTTAACTTCTGTTATTTTTTCATTTTTATTTTGAAATAAATATAGACTGACAAAAAGTTGTAACAATATAAGGAGCTTACATATACTAGGAGCTTCATTTACCCCCTGTTTATATCTTATATACTTGGAATACTATATTGAAACCAAGAAATTGACACTGATCTAATCATAGACTTTATTTAGATTTTACTAGCTTCATCTGCATTAATTTGCTTATGTGTGTTCATGTGCATGTATATATGTAATTGTATGCAATTTGATCATGTGTAAATTTCTGTAACCACCATATTGGTATTTATATTCTAAAAAATAATTACTATCAGTTATTTGGTTACTCTGAAGTATGGTTATTACAAAAAAGAAAGGATAAATATTGAAACTTTGCTTAATTTCATATTGTTAATTTGGTTCAGTATAGGAGAATTTTTAACACTTATTTGGTTCAGTAAGGGAAAATTTTAGCACATTGCATACCAATGCTTGAGTTGTATATCTTATTTCTGTACATATGTGTGCATGCTTATGTATATATAGTTGTACATGCATACATATATGAATTTGTATGTTTGTATATGTACCTCTTAATGAAGTACTATTTTATTGCTGCTGTTGTTGCTCTTAGGTGCTATGGAATCAAGTTCATCTCATAGTCACCCTCATAGGGTTTTCAATGGCTGATTGTTTCAAGATTGTTCTGGGAGTGGATTGTCACATCCTTCTCCCATTTTTACAGTGCTGGGGAATTGAACCCAGGGTCTCAGAGAGTGCAAAGCAACACTCTACCAATTGAGCTAAATCCCAGCCAATTTTACTACTATAGTTTATTAATACATAAGGACTTATGTGTCCAATGGTTTCTTCAATGTAAAGAAGATCACAAGAATATACCTAGGAGTAGGAAATTATTAAAATTCCTCCTACCTCTTAATATTCTTCATAGAGTTAAAAATTCTGATATCCTTTTAAATTAAATAGCCAACTTCTTATTGGTCATTCAGTTCCAGCCATAGAACACTCTCTAAAAATTGTTTATGGGTCTCCCTGTGTCCTTCTCTAAGAAGTAGAAATGACCGCCTTATAGCTCCAGTCCAAGTGAGGAAGTATTTGTCATGGTAGAAATGCTGCCTTTCAGTTCTTATTCAATGTAGTATTTTAGTTTAATCTCTGATATTTTATCCAGTGTTTTTGCAGTTCTGTTTCAGGTGTTGGATACTGCCTTATTTTTGCAAATAAGGTATGATTTTACAGTTTCAATTTTAAGTAATAGTTATGAATTAACTCATGGATAGTGACCAGAGACATTATGCAAGAAAGTCTCTCATTTACGCATCTACATCAAGTTAAAAGTATCAAGAGTCCCACTTCCCAGCAAAACAAATAAGCAGATAAACAAACAAGAAAAACATACTGCAACAAATCATGCATCTGGTTCAGGAATAGCTTACTTAGTCTCAAATGAAAGAAAGAACAGGTACAAATTTTGGATATATGTAGCTCTTCATAAGCACTTTACCCTGTCTAGTAACAATCTTACACAGGAAAACGTTGCAGATAATGTTGACATCCTGGTAACCTACATTCTCAATAAAATATTCCCATCCTCCTTGATTATTTGGGGGTAGGAAGAGGTTTATAAACTCCTAGTAGAGAATCATATAACTTGTTTCAAGATTTCTTAATTTCAACACTTACTGTACATCTTTTCTAAATAATAGGTTAGTGCCTCACATGGTTAAGACTTAAAGTGCAAGAACATCATGAAAGAGCATCAAAGAGCTCAGCTGCAGCTGTGGCTTATTGCCACCCATGTGGCTGCAAATAGTTTATTGTTAGCCATTGGGTGGGCCTTTGGATTCTTATCCTGAAATAACATGCCAATGTTGACTAACTGGTCATTACTTGAAGTCTAAATCTCAAGCAGGTTCACCAAGTATCAGTGAAATGGCACAGAGCCTCTTTCTTGGCATTTAGGCAAAAATGTCTACATTGCAAAGCCCCATGGTCATTTATCTGCTGATGAAACTTGGGCAAAAAGAAAAGGAGATGTGAGAAGTAAAAGGATTCCCTAGCTAACAATCAGACACACCAGGACCCAAACAGGATATTAAAAGTCAGATCACTGGGGGGATGGAAAAAAAAAAAGAATCAGATCACTAAAAAATCTGTCATCTAAAGTATGAGTCTTCGACCTCCAGACCCATACCAGTCTGTGGCTTTGTTAGTAACTGGGCTGCACAGCAAGAGGTGAGCAGCAGGCCAGTGAGCAAAGCTTCATCTGTATTTACAGCCACTCACCATTGGCTCATAACCTAAAACCATTCCCCTCACTCTCTTTCATGGAAAATTGTCTTCCATGCAACTGGCACCTGATACCAAAAATTGGGGACTGCTGATCTGAAGAACTCATCTTTTAGCTTTTTGTGATGAGACTTTTATTGAATGAGCATTAGACAATTTACACATTTCTAAGATTTAAAAGCTTAAAATAAATCTGAGAAAAGATAGGTGTATAAGCAATTATTGTTACATCATTATTTGTCCTCTAATTTAGGCATGTTTAACATCCAGCCCCTCCGCCATATGTCTGTCAGTTTGCTGTACTGTGGGGACTTGTGTGTTGCTGTGATGCTGAAAGCTATGCCACCAGTATTTCAGATGCCAGCAGGGTCACCCATGGTAGACAGGTTTCTGCTGAGCTTCCGGACTAAGACAGAAGAGGGAGAAGGATATGACAGTCCACTCCTAAAAAATTAGCTATTGAAAACCCTATGAATAGCAGAGAAACACTATCAGATAGAGTGCCAGAAAATATGGACTTCAGGTTGGAAGGCATTCAAAAGATGACAGAGGACTACTTATCATAGTAGAGTCTAATAACAGGAATGGAGTAAAGCCCCAAGGACCTCCATTTTCTGACATGGCATGATTCAAAATGAGGAGGAACAACTGTAAACATCCATTAATAATTGGAACATGGAATGTACATAGTATGATCTAGGAAAATTAGAAATTGTCAAAAGGGAAATAGAGTGCATAAACATCAACATTCTAGGCATCAGTGAGCTAAAATGGACGGGTATAGGCTATTTTGAATCAGGTAATCTTATGGTCTACTAGACTAGGAATGACAACTTTAAGAGAAATGAGTTTGCATTCATTGTCAAAAAAGACACTTCAAGATCTGTCCTGAAGTACAGTGCTGTCAGTGATAGAATTATATCCATATGCCTACAAGGAAGGCAAGTTAACATGACTATTACTTAAATTTACTCATCCAATACTAAGGCCACAAATGAAGAAAAGGAAGATTTTTACCAGCTTCTACAGTCTGAAATTGGTGGAACCAACAGATTCATCCTAGAAGAAGTGCAATCAGAGTGCTCCTTGTAAGCAAGGATGGTTAGACTTATTGTACATGTCATGAGGGACCAACCCCCGGAGAAGGACATCACGTTTGGGAGAGTGGCGTATCAATGAAAAAAAAAAAAAAGAAAGAAAAACCTTGAGCTAGATGGATTGGCATAGTGGCTGCAACAATGGGCTTAAACATAAAACAGATTGTGTGCCTGGCACAATGTTGGAGAGTGTCTTGTTATGTTGTACCTGGGGTCACTATTGAGTCAGACTCAACTCCATGGCACCTAACAACAACAACAACAACATGCAGCCTAGGCCCCACGAAATCTTTTAACATCATGTGTCTTTTAGCATTCATTTTCTTCATGACCCCATGTATAGCCCCAATTTTGAAGTTCCAAAGTGATACTACACATGTTTACAGAAGGACACTTAACACTTAGCTTCTGTACAATATACTGGGATGGTATCATAGTATCAAATTCTGAACTTCAAGAAAGTATAAATGTGTTACAATTGGCAATGCCAGTCAGGCTATTACCATTGCTCCCCACCTGGTTAATCGAATATAATCAGGTTGAATTCCAAGTGATTGGAAACTATTCAAAGCTACTTAAGGGTACATCAGACATTACATGAGTTTTTGGCAATTTGACAAGTAAAGCACAATTGCCGGTAATATTTTTTGAAAATCTAATTCAATCCAGTTCTAGAAGCTGCAAATTGACCATTGCAAGATTTACTTGAATACTTATTAAAACTTGTGACCACTTCCATCAAACAAGACATTAATAGATTAGTTTTATAAAAGCAGGGTCAAATTTCCCACTAGTTTTCTATTGTTCTCATTTCTCTGAACTTTATAATAAAAAATATTAAAGAAGTTGTATTACATGCATTTACTAACTATATTATATAATTTATGTGCAGCCCTAGATAATTTAAGACTGGACGGCCCTCCTCTGATCTTTTATTTCTTTCTATTTAGAGGTTGAACGCAGGGCTTTGCACCAACTTTACAAGTTTTCTACCAATGGGCTGCACTCACAGATGATTTTTTTTTTTTTTTGAGTCAGAATCTTGCTGAGTTACACAGGCTGCCTCTGGCCTCAAACTTGCAATCCTGCCTCAGTCTCCTGAGTTGCTGGAATTACAGGTGAGTGTCACTGTGCTTAGTTCCTGTTCTAATTCTTTAATAGTAGAGTAGTCTATACTTGGTTATATTTAATAATTATTTATAAAACAGTTAACAATTTTTTGTCTACTGTACATCAGACTTTTTATTTTGCAAGATTTTTCCTATCTAATCTTTATAAACCCTGTGATACTGGTAAAGTCAACTTAGCTGGGACTTGGTGAATCTCACTAAATTTTGTCTCCTCCAATAAATCAAAATATAGACACCAGTTTTATATAATTATAAGAAAATTGTATTGCGTTTTGCTTTACTTATTTAGAATTTTTGGTCTTCATTTAAATTTAGACACATAAGTATAGATATAGTGGATATATATTTATTATACATTAACACATGTACACTTAACTATTCCCACTCCTAAAATAAACAAACAAACAGACAAAAAACAAATCTTCCACTGGAAACCCCATGAACAGCAAAGAAGCACTGATTTAGTGCCGGGTATGGCACAGAGTTGGAAAGTGTTTCATCTGTTGTACATAGGGTCACTATGAATCAGACCCAACTTGATGGCACCTAACACCAACAAATATATGTATGCACACACTTGTCTATGTGATCTCTAATTTTTCTTATTGAAGTAAAACCCAGATTTAAACAGGTAAACTAATTTGTAACCAAAATTTTATATGTTGGTCATGCTTTAAAAATTCCTAGTTTTTAGTTATGTGCTTTACTTTCTGTTTTCCCTGTTTTTATGCCTTCTATCTTTTTAGCTCAGTGGGTAGAGCACTGTGCTGCAGTCTCTGAGGTCCCGAGTTCAATTCCCAGCACCGCAAAAATGGGAGAAGGACGTGGCAATCCACTCACAAGGCAATCCCAAAGCACTCAGCCATTGAAAACCCTATGAGGGTCACTATGTGTCGGACATGACTTGACGGCACCTAACAACAACAACAACAACAACAACAACAACATCTTCTAATAGCCTATAGCTGTACCACTGTGGCATCTGATCCCATAAGATCTCAGAAGCTAAGCAGGGTCTGGCCTGGTTAATACTTGGATGTGAGACTGTCTAGGAATACTAGGTGCTGTAGGCTTGGGAGAAGGACCCGGCAACCCACTCCCAAAAAAATCATCCACCATTGGAAACCCTATGACTAGCAAAGAAGCACTAACAATACTGTTTCGTCCTTTGTATGTAGGGTCACTATTAGTCGGATACCCACTTGATAGCACCTAACAACAATAACCTTCTAATAAGTATACTTTAACTTTAAAAAGTATCCATCTAAATATACCAATGTTTATTTCTGCACCTTACTTCAGGATACAAAATAATTCACCTGAAGAGAATATTAACACCAAGATGATGGTCTTTTATAGAATTTTCCTGAATTTATTCGATGTTCATTTCCATAGTTGGAAAAAAATTGCCTTGCTCCTTCCTTCATTAAAGAGGACGTGTTTATGAAGGTGTGTATGTGTGTATATGTGCATATGGCAGAAGAGATGAGAAATTTTTAAATAGAAAGATATAAGTACAAAATATTCATGGCAATTTTACTGTAATTTACCAGTTGGGTGCCATGGCTCACATCTGTTATGTCAGAAACTTAAGAGACAGAGGCAGGAAGATCACAAATTCAAGACCAGAGGAAGCCTGTGTATTTTGAGACCCTGCCTCAAAATTTTAGAAAAACAATAAAAAGTGAACTTGAGTGCAGCTCAGTAGTAGGGTGTTGGCAAAGTGTGTGCAGGGGTCTGAATTCAACCCTCTAGAACCACAGAAATAAATAAATGAATAAATAAATAAGACATTTATCATTCACTAAATGTGGCTGTCATATTTACAATGTGCCAGGCACATACAGGGCAAAATGATGTGAATAAATGTTGTTATTTTAGGATCCTTGTCTAACAAAAACATTAAATAATTAGTGCACAGTTTACTAATGCCACCACAGAGATGCACAACATATCAGGTCCAGAGGTAAAAGAGCTGGTTTTGGTACCTTAAGTCTGTTTCATGAGACAAAGTTGAAAATATTAGTCATATCTCAGTTGAGAAAAACTTTCTTTGTGGTCTGATTCTATCCTATTATTGTAGAGTGCTCAAACATCTTTCTCACAAGGCATTTTTCTTGTTATAGAACCCCTCAGAGTCCTGGAAAGTGAAAGAGAAAGAGAACGAAATGATCTGTACCTGTTAAATTTCTCCTATATCCTTAAAATGTAGTAAATCCTCTTCTTACCTTTCTAGTGGTTGACATGAAAAGAAAGTAGTGTTGGGTGTTGTTATTTCACCTTTGAAAACTGTAGGGATGTTGATCAACACGTGGAAGCACCCAAGAAGAGTATCACATTGTTGAAATTTAATGATGTCTTGAAAATAATATGCTAAATATTTTGAAACCATGATTAGTTGAATGATTTTCACTCTTCCCCCTCTATACTCTGTAAAGAACAGACTCTTTCTCTTACAGTAAAATGATAAAATTTTTATGAATACAATGCAGGAACATTCTTAATGGACAAACAGAGCAGATAAAATAAATCCATTTTTTAAAATATTTTATGATTAAATTATTAAAATGACTTTTCAACTGTCATGGTAATAGCATCAATACTTATTTTGAGACTATTTCAGGCTAAAATCAATTTCTTTAAGAAATGAGGACTGAGTACTTACAAAGTGCTTGGCATTGTTCTGAAGGCTATAGATACAGCATCCCAGAAAAGAAACGAAAATCTTTATATTGTAGTATTTAGACTCTGTTACAGGAGCCTGAAAATGAGAACAAACATGTGCAAAAAGTTCATTGGGTGGAGAAATACAAAACAAAGAAGAGGGTTTGGACGAATAAAGCAAAGAAAGGGGACAGGGTGTGAGGTACAATAATAAAATTTTGAATTAGAGCATGAGGAAAGATCTCACTGTAAAAAGGGTTGGGATTTAGCTCAGTTAGTAGAGTGCTGCTCTGTACTCTCTGAGTACCCAGGTTCGATCTCTAGCACTGCAAAAACAGAAAGATGTGGCAATCCACTCCCGAAGCAATCCCAAAACTCCAAAGCAATCCTGAAACAATCAGCCATTGAAAACCCTGTGAGGGTCACTATGGGTCGGACTGGAATCTACAGCATCTAACAACCACCATCTCACTATGAAAAAGATAACTGAGCAAATACAAGAAGAAGGTTAATGAATGAGCCATGCACCTGGGGGAGAGGCAAAGTGTGTTCTTGGCACATACAGCTAAGGTGCAAGCATTTGTTTGGCTTTTGATTTTTGGAACGGACCTCAAAATTACAAATGTATGATCCAATCCTCTAATACCTCCTAATATCAAATCTAGCTATACCACGAAATGATGGTCAAAATACTTCCAAAAACCTAAATTAGATATATTTAAGCACATATAAATATATTTATATTGTTCATAAAATACATGTGACTACACCTAAAAATAGGTCTCTGAAGTTTATTCTTGTCTTATAAGTTATTTCCTGTGATGATTACCACAGGAATATTTTTAGTCACTTTTGATATCAAAAGCTTCATTGCCAGCTCCTGTCTAAGGCAATGGGATCATAAAAATTCACATCTGGCATAAAGATGTTGAGAATTGCATTTTCTATAGAAAAGAAAAGATATTTCTCATTAGTGGAGTAAATGCCAACATTGCCTCTGTTTACTAAATAAATTATTGGAATAAGTGCTTCTGACATTCCTTATGCTTAATGTACCTCGGAACAGAGAGGGAAAATGTTCTCATTATTTGCATAGCATCTTTGTAACCTATGAGTGAGAAGTATGCATATTAAGTCAGAAAATTTTGAGTTATTTGCATTTATGCATGTATTTATGTAGCAAACACCAACAAATACTTGCTGTATGCCATATATGCTTTTAAGAATTTTATAACAATACCTTATTTCATAGCTCTACATAACAGTAATCTCATACAAACCCATTCATACTCCCAATGCCTCTTGAATCTAACTGCCAACCAGTGTCCCACAGTGCATGGTCATCTTTAGTCACAGTCTCCGGGGTTTTTAATCATGACAAAAACTATTGACGACATTATGAAGCAGGGCCAAGATCTACAACAAACACACAAAAAGACAAAAGCATGCTCAAATTATGGAATTTCTCCTCCCTATATTGTGTGACAAAATTGAATATTTATCAATATAGCCCCATGTACTTGAGAAAGGTGGGGACATGAGGAAAATACTCAGGCATACTATTGAACCCTAACTCTGACATAGTGCTCTCTCTCCTAGTCACTAACACTGTCAGACCTGCTAGTAAAAGTAACATGAGAGCCAGCCTCTGAAACTTCTTGTTTACGCCTGTGTTCATATTTCTCAAACTGTGCATAAACCATAGCAGACTTTTAAATAAGTAACTGTTTAATGAATGAATAGGTCATTGTAGTGAACCAATGGGTGGATGAATGAATGGGTGGATGAGCCACATAAGAAGTAGATTTATAAACATTAGGTGATACTCAAAAATGAACTGAAGTCAGAATCAGCACATTTGGGTCAAAAGTGTGAAAATTATGGCATTGGCCGGCAAGGAAATGGGATCTGAGCATGCAGAGAATCTAGAAAAATAGTGACATGAAGCTAAATGAAATGATGACTCAAATATAGGCTATTTAATATTCAAAACTAACTTCAACTCAATCCTGATCGGGTGATAATTTTCTCCCTTCTTCAGTCTGCTTAACGTGAGTTGGTAAAAGTCAGTTTTAAATGTTTGGTTCTGCTTTTGTTATACCTTTAAATTTGAGTAAGTTACATAATTCTTTTAAGATTCATTCTCATCTTTTGTGAAAAGGTAAAATATAACTAAATAGTTTATTGTAAATATGTTATAAGGTTTAGTGTCGAAACATAGAGTATTAAACAACTAGTTAATGCCCTAAAATGGCTCATAGGACAGAAACCACTCTTTACAGTAAATTTGGAGATTGAACTTTAATGGTAACCCCTGGTCTGTGGTGTGAACCTGGACCACTGTTTTGGTCAAACCTCAGTCACTAGCTGGGAACACCCCATTTTTAGAAAAGGTGTGACTGAAGCATCATACTGTGCCCTACACGATAGTTCCAACCACAGAGTCGCAGCCACTTGAAATAACAGTTCACACCTCCACTGGCCTTGACATGACCATATGGTCTTAGGGGTGCTACTGCAAAAGAAATGGGAAGTCAAAGCATTATAGCTGACCGAGGTGTAGAAGACATAGTGTGGGAAGGAAAGAATGGAACCAAAAATGAGACTTACAAGTGTGGATGTGGCCAATCACTATCGCTTCAACAGAATTATTTGTGCTACCATTCTGCCAAGTGTGACCACAGGAAGCAACACTGAATTCAGAACCTTGGCAATATTTACCCACTAAGAGGAGAGGAAGGTAGAGGAAAAAGTCAAACAAATTAACACGAGGACTATAAAAACATTTTATTGAGTTACAAGATCCTTTTTACCTGGAATTTTTTTCAGACATTGTTTAGTTGTTGTTGTTGTTGTTAGGTGCCGTTGAGTCAGGTCTCATAGCAACCTTATGTACAACAGAAGGAAACACTCCCCAACACTGCCATGTTTGGCACTATGTCAATGTTTCTCTGCTCTTCATAGGGTTTTCAATGGCTGATTATTTAGGGAGTGGGCTTCCATTTTTGCAGTGCTGGGGATCGAACCAAGGGCCTCAGAGAGTGCAGAGCAGCACTATACCAACTGAGCTAAACTTCATCCCTAGACAGTTTAGATGTAGCATAATTTGTGGATGGAGATAATATGCAAGTAAAGACAAAAAAGAAACAGCCCTCAGCCTGCCATGGACAAAGATATTAAAGAACTCCATGCAAAAAGTGATCTTTGTGCAGGCCACAGTTCCTGGCATCAGGAGCAACCCCTAACTTTTGGGAGGAATGGTTTCAATAATACTATAAAGAAATATATCATGAGTGTTATTTATATAAATATTATAAAAACAATGAACTCTTTCTTAGGAAGAGGAAATCTTGACTTCCTCCCCCAAGTTCCCACTGAGCACTTATTACCACTGAATAGTGATTGCAACAGAAAGATTTCTAACAGACATAAACACACTTCAACATCAGATAAAGAGGAAGATGACACATGGCAAAAATTATTGAAATAAGAGGTCAGTAACAGCCTTGATTTTTGCAGAACGTATTAAAGAATCAATCCACTCTTAGCAAGGCTCTGTTGTTAAATGACAATTTTACCGTTAACAAAATCTGAAATTGAGACTTGATTATACAAATATAAATAATGTTTTTTATTTTTAAATGCTTTAAATTATTTATTATTTTGTTTATAATTTATGAATAATAATTGTCTATATTATGAGTACAATGGAATGCTATCACATATGGCTACATTGTACAATGATTAAATTGGACATATTTTAAATAAGGAAATATTATTCTACTCCACGGTAATAAGAAACGGAGGCAGCATAAGACACACGATACCAACAAAGTGAGAAATTATAGAGAAATCAAGCAAAAATACGTCAGTGATTATTCTTTTACATACAATATTTCCTCACCATGCCTTTAAAGAGGTAGAACTCAAAGTTAAGTCTAATGTGAGTGGAAATTCGTAGTTCCTTACTCAAAATCCTCGGGGAGAAATCTATTTTAAGGTTCAGAATTTTTAGATGGCAAAAATAACATCTTTATGTCTGTAAATAGTAACCAAATAGTAACCAAGTCACCAAAACCAAAATACCAACCAGCTTAGTATTAGTAACAGGGAAACAAGAGCAATTAATATCATTTCTTGTGTGAATCTAAATACCACATGTAATATCAAGAATGAGTCTCAAACAGCACTCTCAGGCAAAATGTTTTATACAGGAGAGTACATGCCATGTTGATCCAAGTTTTTTCAGGAAGAAGAATAGCAAAAACTAAGCCATAGTGGAGAAATAATAGAACAGCAATTTATCAGTCCTAAAGATATCTCCCATTGAGAATACACCTACCTTTAGAGAACTAAGGTAGGACTCTAGATAAAGGCAGCATTGTCCTACTTTCATATACTTAGCCAGAAAAGCCTAACAACTTATTTTTTTCTCCATTTATTGGTTGGATACAGAGAAATACAGCATTGGCTTTTTCCATTATGCAACTATTTCATCACTTTTGGTTACATTTTTACCAACTTACAAGGTTTATGGAAACTTTTGACTAATACGTAGTAGAACTCATGCATATTTGGGTTATGTTCCCCTATTTTTCTCATGTACTCATGAAGTTACATCATTTACATTGAGATTATCCTCTCCTCCTTTATCCCTCTACATTGATTCTCCTTCTCATCCCCCCTTCCACAATCTTTGCTTCTCTTTGCTAGTTCCCTCCCTCCTTTTTACTCTTTATATTGTCAATTCTTTGGTAAGTTTAACTGTGTTTTTCATATACCAAACTATGTATAGGATTTTTTCTTTCTTTAAGTAAGATTCAGCTCCCACATATGAGTGACAACATATGGTATTTCTCTTTTTGAGCTTGTGTTCATTCACTTAAAATGATATTCTCCAGTTCCATCCATTTTGCTGCAAATGACATTATTTCATTTTTTTATTGCTTAGTAGTATTCCATTGTGTATATGCACCATAAATTTTTAATCCATTCTTCTATTGATGGGCACCTTGGTTGGTTCCATATCCTTGCTATTGTGAAGAGTGCTGCATTGAATATGGAGATGCAGGTGTCTCCATGGTATGATTACTTGTCTCCCTTTGGGTATATTCCCAGTAGTGGTATAGCTGGGTCATATGGCAATTCTATTTTTCATTTTCTGAGGTATCTCCATATTGATTTCCAAAGTAATTGAACCAATTTACAGTCCCACCAACAGTGTCAGAGGGTTCCTTTTTCTCTACAACCTCACCAGTATTTGTCATTATTTGTTTTGTTGATCTTGGCTATTCTTACTGGAGTTAGGTGTAATCTGAGTTGTTTTGATTTGCATTTCCTTAACAGCTAGGGAGCCTGTAGCTGTAGCCCTGTGGCAGCTGATCCTTTCAGATCTCAGAAGCTAAGCAGGGTCAGGCCTAGTTAGTATTTGGATAGGAGACTGCCTGGGAATACCAGGTGCTATTGGATTGGGAGAAGGATTCAGCAACACACTCCCAAAAAACAATCAGGCATTGAAAACCCCAAGAATAGCAGAGAAGCACTAATACTCTTTCACCTGTTATATGTAGGGTCGCTATGAGTCAGACATCAACTCCATGGCACATAACAACACAACAGCTAGGGATATTCAACATTTTTTCATGTGCTTCATAGTCTTATGAATTTCTTCATTTCAGAACTTTCTGTTCAGCTCCTTTGCCTACTTGTGAATTGGGTTATTTGTTGTCTTGGGATTTGCTTTCTTGGGGTCTTTGTAAATTCTAGAAATTGGATATGTAGGATGCAAAGATTTTCTCTCTGTTAGTGGGCTCTTCCTTAACTCTGTTGATTATTTCCTTTGATCCATTTGGAGTTGATTTTTGTACACAGTGAAAGATAAGAGTCTAGTACATGTACCTTCCTGAGATAGGAGATGCTGAGAGTCATGATAACAATTTTAAAATGTGTAGTGCATCTCCTTCCTTCAGGCGAAGAATAAAATTAACAGTTGGCAATCAATGAAAAAGATGATCCCTCATATTTTTTCTATTTCTATTGTTTCTATTGTAATTTTTTCTATTGTCTGTGGTGTTTGCTTATAGAAACTCTTGTGAATGACAGATTGGTTGGAAAGGGAAAGTGATAACTGCAGCCAGAGATGATGAAGGCTGCAGGGGGTTAATAAAGTGATCTGGCCTGCCACCTAGTGGCCATAAGTACAATGATCATAATTATTTGGGAAATCTCCCTGGACTGTGGAGTGGGGGTGAAGATTGCAGCTGCAGAGCTGCCTTGTAAGTTAGTTTATGAAAGTCATTCAGGCAGAGCAAAGTGGAAAGCAAATGATAGATGATAGGTGGCTTATTTTCTTAAAGATAGACAAAGAAGCCTAATGCTATAGCTTCCACTCCTCTGTAACAGAACTCTAATTTGCCAACTAGAATTGTGCTAGATTCTTCAGCATTATAAGAACTGATGGCAGAAGAAATGAGGACCTGGCTGAAATTATTCTGTATCTATTACTTTGCAGTAAAGCAGGGCAAATTCAGAAGCTGAGATCTGTTGTAGTCAAGGTTCTCAAGAGAAATTGAAAACATAAACACACACACACGCACACACACACACACACACACACACACACAGCCCTCTTATTGGCTCTATTGAAAGAGACGAAGAACAGGGACATTTCAGCAACTGGCTCACGCCATTAGACTAAGAAATCCCATTGACTGCTGTCTATAAGCAGAAGAATATGAAACACCAGTGTTGTAATTCAGTTCAGTCCAAGGCTTGAGAACCAAGGGAGCTGATGCCCTAAATCCTGGATTCTAAAGACTTCAAGACCATGAGCTTCAGTGTCTAGTGGCTGAGGGCTGCCACTGGCAAAGGTAGATCTTCTTCACTCAGTCTACTGACTCAAATGGTAACCTCTTCTGGAAGCATCATTATGGACACATCTAGAAGGAACATTTTACCAGCTCTCTGAACATCTCCTTAGCCCAATCAAGGGTACACATAAAATTAAACATCGCAGATCCCTATTTCCCCATGTGTTGTTCAACAAAGAGCACCCATTTGAGAGGTTCACAAACCTAAACACAAAGATCACGATGGGGTTTGTAGGAGGTGAAAATGTCCAGATCGTCTTGTGTTCTCCCCTGGTGTGACATGGAAGCAAAGTCCTGGCCACCAGCATTAATACACTGACTAGAACTAGAAACCACCCCATACCTTAACCTTGTTCAGTAGTGTGTTTAGTGATTTTAAGTGAATTTTAGAAAGGCCCAGATTATTTTGCTCAAGAATGAACAAATGAACTTCCTATGTTTCAGCAGTCATATACAGATAAAACAAACCAATTTTATCCAACTTCAAAAAATGATTGAAAAAAGATTAGAATGATTAGAAGAAACCCAAAGGATCATATTAAAACTTTTTCTTGGATAGGCAGCTCCCAATAAATCTATTCTACAAAAAAATATCCCAAATGACCACACCATGGTCTTCATTTTTTTTTTTTTTAGGTCTATGTTCATTGTATTGGAGACCTGTTTTTGTACTAATTGTGAATTTCCCTCATTGTTTGGCAAGAATAACACTTGACCTAGTGGTTTCCAAGGATCCATTTGCACATATGAAACCTTGTTTAAAACACTGTTTGGGATATTTACTCCTTAGAGAGACACATTAGTAAATCCGAGTGGTGAACAGGAATCTCACCATTAGCAAACTCTCTAGATGAATCTGATGCAGATGGTTTCATGCATCTCAGAGAAGCAATGCTGAGTTGGTTGGCTACTTGATGAGGATAGCAGGAGCAGGGTGATTCAGGTAAGAAATGTCCTCATCTCTGCTTTCTCCTACCAATGTTTCCTTTCTGCAAAAAATGTGTGACAACCCCATGAGTCTGTCACTTGGGTAACATAGTCAATGGAGTTCTAAGAGATTTATAAAAGGGAAACAATGTGTCTGTGCTGATTCTCATGGTGATGTGGTAGATTGGCTGAAACTGGCACAAACAAATTGACAGCTGAGCAACATCAAAGGGAGAGAAGAAACCAGAGGGATTTGATCACCTTCCAGGTGATTTGGTGATTTAATAAGTCAGAGGTTGTCACCTGACACAGGCTTTCTGGGTGACCTGGGGTAGAGCAAAGTGTAGCTCTGCTGGTCGAAGAGGAAAGGTAGGCTCTTTCCCCCAGAAAGGCACAAAGAGATGTTGTGTTTTGCCTGAGGGTAGGGTTTGGTCAACCAATATTTGCAGAGAACAACTTTCAGTTTTTCAGATGCACCTTGCTGGTGAGAATTCTGCAGCTATTTTCAGGACCTTAAATTAAAAAAAAGAAAAAGAAAAAGAAAAGAGAAGAAAAGAGAAAAATGAAACCAAAAGAAAGAAAAAATAAAGAAAAGAAAAGAAAAGAAAAGAAAAGAAAAGAAAATCAACTGTCTCTGCCTCACTGCCTGTGCCTGGTTTCCTCCTCCATGAAGTGGTTGCTACAGGTTCAAACAGGGGAGAGCAAACAGGGCATGAACCTGTGGGAATGCATAGATGTGTGTCCAGCAGGGCAGCAGCTGTGTTGACTAGAGCCTTGACAGAAGGGCTGTGGCTGTGCCTCACCAAAGCCAAGTGTCGTTCTCTTCCATGTTTCTGGAGGATCTACAGATCAATACAAGTTTCTGCCTGCATTGTTGTAATCACTACATTCTTTTTTCTCCCCCACTTCCTTGAATTTGCTCTTTTTCTCTAGCCAAATAATTTTATTTCTAATTTTATGTTTCAAGAAGAACAACTAGAGTAAAATTGGAACATAGAACTGTGTAAAGCATTGTATTTTTATTGTTCCTATTCGTTTGAGGGACAAGTTAAGAAAATAGTAAGCAGAATGGGCACTTACATCTTAAGAACTTACATGAGTGGAGTAAACATAACATTGGTAAAGTGTAGTTAAAATTTAAACTCTGTTATGACTTGTAAGTTTTTTCTATACTAAGAACAAATGTTGTTGTTAGGTACCCTCAAGCTGAGTCCAACTCAGAGTGATCCAATGTACAACAGAACGAAACACTCCCCAACATGGTGGGCTACCATGTCCTTCTCCCACGGGATCAAACTCAGGGCCTCAGAGCACACAGAGCAGCACTCTACCAACTGAGCTAAACCCCAGCCCCAGAACAAATATGGTTGTGTTGTTGTTGTTAGGTATCCTCATCCTTAGCCTCCGAGATCAGGTGGGATCAGATGCCAGGGTGCCATGGCTACAGACCAGAACAAATATTAGACATGCTCAAAACCAGGTTGTTTTTGCTGTTTGTTTGTTTGTTTGCAGCACTAGAGATTGAAGCAAGGGTTTCACACGTTAGCCAAGTACTCTACCACTCAGCTGAGGCTCTAGCCCTCTTTGTATTTTTTATTTAGAGGTAGGCTGTCACCAGCCTCTAATTCACAATCCTCCTACCTCTGCCTCCCAAGTCACTGGGATAACAAGTTTGTACTATCATGCCTACCTTCAGAACTAGTTTTAAAAAATTAAGACGTGTTTCCAAAATTCTAGAGCTAACACATTAACATCTACCCAAAACAAAACAAAAACAGGGTAGTTTGGTTAAATAAAAAAGAAACAAAAAGATTGAAAACTTGCATTCGAATATGAGATTCTTTAAGGCTCTAAATTATTTGTCCATTAGCCTACTATGCAACCAATTTTATATTAGTAGTTGCACTGTGAACTGGCTGAACAGTATCCCTTCAAAATTCATGCCCACCTTATATCTCATATATAAGAAATTTTTTGAAAATAGAGTGTTTGACTGTACTGGAGTTTAGTTCAGTTGGTAGAGTGCTGTGCTACATTCTCTGAGGACCCAGGTTCTATTCTCAGCACCACAAAAATAGCACAAGGATGTGGCAATCCACTCCCAAGGCAATCCTGAAACAGCCATTAAAAACCCTAAGATGGTAGCTATGAATCAATCACAACTAGACGACACTAACAACAACAGAGTGCTTGAAAATATGATTAATTAAAATCAGGTCTCATTGGACCAAGATGGGTCTTAAATACCTGATATCCTTATGAGAAAAGCCAGGTGATGACACATGACACATACTGAGTATGGAACGACATAAGGAATTTGAGACAGAGGTTAAGGGATTTGCTTTATGTTCTCAGTTTTAATTTCAAGTTTTCTTTTCTTTTCTTTTCTTCTTCTTTTTTTTTTTTTTTGCCGTACTGGGGTTTGAACCTGGGGCCCCACGCTTGCATGCTTTGAGAGTGCTGGACCACTGAGCTGCACCCTCAGCCCATTTTTTTCCTTTCTGAGACAGGGTCTCACTAAATTATGCAGACTGTCTCTGCTCTCAAACTTGCCATCCTCCTGCCTCTGCCTCCTGAGCCGCTGAGATTACAGGCCTGCGCCACCGTGCCTGGCTTCAATTTTTTTTTCTCTTCCAGTAATAGAATGTTGAACCCAGGGCCACACACATGTTAGGTAATGTTCTACCACTGAGCTGATCCCTCAGCCCCTTTTAATTATTATTATTATTATTTTTTATTTTGAGGTAGAGTTTCACTAAATTACATAGTCTGTCTCTGGTCTCAAACTCCCCATCCTCCTGCCTCAGCCTCCAGAGTTGCTGGGAGTACAGGTGTGTACCATGGCAGTGGCCATCAGCCTTTTCTTGAAAATTAATTACTGACATATTTATACTTTGTGAGTACATTTGTATAAGTCATTTTAAAAGACAACTGACATTCCACTTTTTTCTTAACCTATTACAGAGACCTGCACAAGAAAGGCCCACAGATACAAAGTACTAATGTCACTTAATGGCCACCCAACTTAGGTCTGTTGTGACATTTTTAGCCGAAGTGAAAAAAAAGAGAGTCAATTGGCCTTATAATTCATAAAAATAACTCAGTCTCTTACTAGCCTTGTAATAAACTGATGATGGAAATTTAAGAATGCTAATGCCATTTTATTACTGTGTAATTATTACATTGAACACATTCATTTATAATTGCATTACAGTGATAAAAAACATTTTAAACTATTTTTATAGCTTGTGTTCCATATAACTTTTTTGTGGTTTGGATCTTAAATGTCCTTAAAAGCCTATATGCCAGACTTGATCAGCAGCCAGTTGTGCTCTTGGTAAGTGCTGGCACCTTTAAGAGCTGGAGCCTGGTGGAAGGAAGTTAGGGCATCGAGAGTGTGCCTGTGAAGGGGATATTGGAAGCATCTCCTCTTCTCTTACTCTTTGCTTCCTGGTCACCATGAGTTGACTAACCTGCTCTGCCTTGCACTTCTGCTATGATATACTACTGCTTCCACAGGCCCAAGAGACTGGGGCCAAGTCACCATGTACTGACACTTTTGAAACTTTGAGTTAAAATAACACTTGGCTCCTTTAAGTTGACTTATGTCAGATTCTTTGTCCCAATTATGCAAAGCTGACTAACACAGGAAATTGAAATCAAGATATGGGATCATTGCTGTGACTATACCTGAGGATGTGGTCCAGAAGTTTTAGAACTGTTTTTCAGGAAGAACTTGGAAAAGTTTGGAGAAGTGGGTAGGGAAATCTTAGAATGCTGTAAACATGCCTTAACAGGCTATTCTAGTGGAAGCTCTGAAGGCCAGAATGCAGATAGGATTCAGACAGTGGATACTTTGCTCATGAGGTTTCAGATGGGAATGAGGACTCTACTGGAAATTGGACTAGTGTCTATTCATGTTACAATCTGGCAAAGAGTTTATCTACATTTTGTCCATGTCCTAAGATGTGACATGAGGTTGAATTTAAAGGTGATAGACTAATTCATCTGGTGGAAGGAATTTCAAGATAGAACAGCATTCAGACAGTGGCACGGACATTGCTGGTTACTTTTAGCTAGATTTAAAATGATAATCAAGAGCAAAGAGTAGAATACAAACATTTGAAAAATTTCCAATTTGGCCAGAAAAGGAGCACATTTAAAGTTGCAACTAAGGAGGAGGTGGTAGTTAAGGAGATTCATGTCATTGAAAGAAGCCATGTAGTTTGTACCTACACAAATGTACCTCAAGGGAAGATCCCTTAAGGATATCTCAAAAATCAAGATCCCACCCATCCCAGGCTCAAAGATTCTTGTTAAAAAAAGAGCAACTGGGCATCCAGCTAGCATAGAGAAGCCTAGGGAATTGCTTCCCCAGGATTCATCTCCCTGTGGTCAGCCACCAAAACATACAGAGGCCGCTGTGGCCATGGTTCAAGAGGGCCCAGGTACAGCTCAAACCTTTCATTATCCATGTGATGCTGGTTTTATAGGCATGCAGAATGCAAGAATTATGGGGTCATTCAGGATACCAACAAGATTTGAAAGGCAAGCCTAAGAGGCCCAGCAATATGTTGCAGTATTGGAATCCTTGTAAGCAACCCCTAAGCAGGTGATGCATGAAGTTGTCAGAATAAGGGGCCAAGGCTTCAATGGAGACAATAGGAAGTTAGAAATGCTAAGAATGCAGAATGCCTAATGAGGAAAACTTCAGACAATGAGGAGAATTAGCTCAAAAATAAAGTAAAGTGGACTGTAGTCAGCCAGGCTATAGCGGCAAGGCTGCCCAAGTCCTCTGCAGCCTACTCATGCCACAGTGTAGCCCAAATGCTGGACATGGAATTATAGGACTTAGTATTTTCCCTGCTAGCGTGCCGTCTCACTTTGGTCCAGGTCCTCCTTATTATTTTCCTATTCCTTCTGTTGGGAATAGGAATAATTACCTTGTGCCACTTTATCTTAGAAGTACATGACTTTCTGATATTTTCACAGAGTCTCACGGCTGGGTTTACCTTGAGTCTCAGAGGAGACTTAGGGCTTGGACTTTTGAGCAGTGCTGGAACTGTCAAGACCTTGAGGACTGTTGGAGATGGACTAAATACATTTTGCATTGTAAGATGGAGGTAAGCCTTTGACTACCAGGGGTGAAATGTTATGGTTTGGATCTCAAATGTTCTACAAAGGCCACATGCTAAAGGGCTGGTCACCAGTTCCTGGTGCTACTGGGAGGTGGTGGAACCTGTAGGAGGTGGGGCCTAGAGAAAGAAAGTTAGGCTATTGGCAGCACGGCCTTGAAGGGGATATTGGAGCTCAGCCCTTTCTCCTGCTTTTCTCTCTTTCCTTCTCACCAGGCACAGGATGAATAGTCCTCCTCTGTAACCTACTCTCACCATGACATAGTGCCCTGCCACAGGGCCAAAGTAATGCATCCAAGCAAACATTTACTAAAATCTCTGAAACCATGAGCCAAAATCCTTTCCTCACTTAAATTGACTTATATCAGGTATTTCATCACAGTGCTAGAAAGCTAACACAATTTACTAAAAATCATTTCTCTGAGATCCAAGAATCCTAGTGGCTTGGTTAAATAGTTAATGTTTAATGGAGAAGAGTCTACTTTAAGTTGAAAACTGTGGGGGATATGGTCTAGAATGTGGACATGCTCTAAAGGTCTCACTTCTTGGTATACACATTCATAGGCTAATTTGTTCATTCCTTCATCTAACAGTCATTAGCTTCCAGTTACTCACTGGCTTCAAGGTACAGTGAGACAAATAAGATACCGTCCCTATCCTTATAGGACCTAAAACAATTTGGAAAGTAATAGAGGGTAAAAAATTTCATAATATAAAACATAGCAAAATAAATGTATAGATGCTTTAGCAGAAGTATAGTGATATAGGATATAGTGATACACAAAGAATTACATTGCAAGTTTTCCAAGAGAGTGTTGGAGAAGATATAGGAACTAGTTCATTTAAAAAAATAATCTGTTATGCTCTTGTCCCATAGTTATCCATTCTGAGCCAGGAAGATGGCCATGCAGAATAAAGACTAGATTTTCCACTCCACCTGCAGATAGGTGCAGACGTGTTACTAAGTTCTAATCAGATGTTAGGTTGAACACTCCTGAGAAGCACCAAGAAACCTCTCTTAAGGGGCAGCTGGTCTGTCATGTCTGATCTCTTCCTCCAGATTTCAGTGAGCAGGGATGCTGTCTTTGACCTTATAGCTAACAGCCATATCCAACTGGTGGGGAGTAGAAAGTGGGAGCAGCCAGAGTCTGAGGAGACAGAATCCTCATTGTAAACCTGAGCTTTTTACCTTAGAGTAGAAAAGCTACTATTACAATTTATGCAAGTTTTAAGAGCTAAGTAACTGTAAACAGAAATCATAAGGAACTTAAATACACTGCTGTGTTGAAAACAGAACTGTCAGAATAGATGGTCCCATGCCGCTGACTATACAGAATGACAAGTGTTTTGTTAATCACTGCTGAAAACCACACTGCCAGGAGCATGATGAAATGTGTCAGGTGATTATTTTGAAGGCTGATAACTTCCTACTACCGCAGACTTGGAGAACAATCTGGCCATGTGTGTTTACAAAGCACCAAAGTGCCCATAACTAAGAATAAAAGAAAAAGGGGGAAAAAGGAAAAAAAAAACAAAAAACAAAAAACTATGAGGCATGGCTTATACAACAATCAGGCAATTATGCTGACCAATAGTCTCATAGCTTCTGGGACAAGGACTATATGTTTGTTTTTGTTGTCTATTTTGTTCTCGTAGATATCAAAACAGCTGAGAAAAGCAAGCTGTGCATTCCTGTCATCCCCAGGATAACATGCACAGGCTGGAGCTGATCAAATTGTAGACTTTGCACTGTAATGGTGACGTTAACAAGCAGCAATGGGTTAGGAAGCAAACACTCCATTACTCAGGTTGCACTGAAGAGACAATTGGATATAGAACCACTTAAGGGCAAAACAGACTAGCTTCTGAAAATATTTGGTGGTTTCATGTAGCTAAAAATAGTATAAGAAAACAAATGCCTGGGGCTTGTTCAAATCTGTCAAAGCAAAACTATCCAAAAGAAACAAACAGCTAGAAATGTTGTTAGGTGCTGGTGAGTCAAGTCTGACTCACAGTGACCCTATCTACAACAGATGAAACACTCCCTGACACTGTGACCTGCCTGGGACTATGTCAGTGCTTCATAAGATTCTGCTATTCATAAGATTTTCAATGGTTGATTGTTTTGGGGGAGTGGGTTGCCAGGTCCTTTTCCTAAGCCTACAGCACCTGTGTTCCCAGGCAGTCTCCCATCCAAGCACTAACGAGGCCCAACTCTGCTTAGCTTCTGACGGGATTAGACCTGATAGGACTGGATGCCACAGTGGTATAGCTGAGGCCCCCTGGCTTCATCTTCAGGACTGAGAAGGGATATTTATACACACACACACACACACACACACACACACACACACACACACACACACGTGTGTGTGTATATGTATATATATACTTTTATTATCTATTACTTGATGATATTCAAATATTAAAAAATAAAAGTAACATGTACATATATATATATATATATATATATATATATATATATATATATATGGTACATACCATATTCTTGATTGTAATCAGTACCATTTCAACAGATTTAAAGGGCTGCAAAATCAGATGTGAATTAGAATCATGTGCAGATTGGATTCAACGAGAGATCTCTTGAGTGCCAATCTAATCTGCATATGGGTCTAATCTGCTGCATCTGACTTTGTAAACCTCTAAAACTGTTGAATGCATGCTGTAGCCCCGTGGCATCCGATCCCGTCAGATCTTGGAAGCTAAGCAGGGTCAGGCCTGGTTAGTACCTGGATGGGAGACTGCTTGGGAACACCAGAAGCTGTAGGCTTGGGAGAAGGACCTGGCAACCCCCTCCCAAAAATCAATCTGCCATTGAAAACCCTATGAACAGCAGAGAAGCACTGACAATAGTGTTTCCCCTGTTGTACAGAGGGTCGCTATGAGTCGGATACCGGACTCAACGGCACCTAACAACAACAACAAAATTGTTGAATAGGTATGGATAGAATGAAGAACATACAGGGTGTGTGTATATGTGTGTATGAGAGAGAAGTAGATGAAATGAACTATCAACTGGGTTAGAGAATATCTAAATTATTTCCGTTATTACAGCTGACTTGATGTTGTATCCATGGCAAGTGTACCCATGCTCCTCTTCCCCCAAATCATACCCTATTATATTTGATGGTTAATGATACAACATAGAATTATAAGCTTAGTAAGTGTTAACATTCCCAAGACAAGTGGCAGTACTATCCAAAGTGTTAACTGCAGTGCCCAGGAAACTGCACGTGACCCTGGGACCTCTATTCATGTTGAACAGTGAGTGTTAGGCAGTGTGTGTCTGCCAGTTACCAATGCAGCTTTTGTGTTTTTGCAGTCTTAGCCTCTGATTACACAGTCTGGCCTGTGAACTTTTTAAAGAGGTGTATAGTGCTTTGATGGAAGAAAACAACTCAACATTGGAGAAACAAATAGAATAATGTAGAATAGTCTGCCATTCACAAATGGAATTCTTTTTCCAGTCATCATTCACAAAGGGCTGAGGGCCATACGGGGCAGGCTGAATCTGGATGGCCCAGCTGCTCTATGTCCTCTTGATAGAAGGGACCAGCTTCAGTTTATACAGCAAGTATAAGTAGTAGTTGTTCTTAAGTGCTGTGGAGTAGGATCTGACTAACAGTGACCCTAGGTACAACAGAAGGAAATACTCTCAACACTATGCCATGGCTGGCACAAATAGTGCTTCTCTGCTATAGGGTTTTTGATGGTTGATTGTTTCAGCAGTGGGCTGCCAGATCCTTCTCCTAAGCCTACAGCACTCAGTATTCCCAGGCAGTCTCTCATTCAAGGACAAAGCAGGCCAGACCCTGCTTAGCTCTGAGATCAGACCAGATGGGACACTAGGAGGCAATAGCTGTAGACCTAAATACAAAGAGAATGATCATAAAATATTTTGCTCATTGGAGAACCTGTTGACGGTGAAATACAGTACCTCTAATAAATCAGTCAATACTTACAAGAATACTGATGGCAAATATATAGTCTTATCCTGTGTATATTTCAGATCTTTCTAGCAAACTATATGAGAGGACCTAAGGACTCACTCATCAGTGTGTCATACTTGCCTCCAAGGGGAAGAATGAACTTATCTGACATATCATTCAAATTTCATCCAGAGAAAGTAGTGGTGAAGTAAGCTAATTAAATCTAAGGTGGAGCCAGGCATGGTGGCTCATACCTGTGATCCCAGAGACTCAGGAGGCAGAGATAGGAGGATTGTAGTTTCGAGGCTAGAGGCAGCCTGTCAAACTTAGTGAGACCTGGTCTCAAAAACTAGAAGTTGGGCTGGGGATGTAGCCCAGTGGCAGAGCACTTGCAAAGTATGTGGGAGGCCCTGGATTCAACTCCCAAGTACTCTAATAAATAAATAATAAATAAACAAACAAAAAAATAAATAAATCTAAAGTAGGACATAGGACCCAGGTTTACCAGGACACTTCCTAAATTGCTTTTAGTTCATAATAAGTTTTGCAATGGCTCGAGGGTGCCCAGCTTTAAAAGCCGGGAAACCCTGCGAGTGAGATTGAGATACTGGTCATCAGGAATAAGTACCACATGCCAGGTGGAGCACTGGGATGCCAGCCTGGGTTCACCTCTGAAACTTAGCTAAGTTACTTAAACTTTATGCATTTGGAAAGTTGACAGCTTGTCTATACATGTATGTTATGTCCTATCAGAAGATAAATTTTTTCCACCTGGAAAATTCAGAGGTAAGTGGGACCATAAAAGCCAAGGCCTCCTGGGAAACAGCTTCTGAACTCAAAACACCCTCTTGGTTCAGCCATGGCCCATAGTCTCTGGCATGACAGGGGCTGTTTCTGGTGTGTACAGAGGGCTGGGATCCACCACGTGTTAAAACACCAATCCAATCTCATTCCTACTAATGAATTAATTCTACAATATACTTTGTATCTTAAGACAGTATTAGCTTCCTTTCAGCTTTGTTAGGTAACAGCACCCTGGTATTTTCCTCAGTAATACCAGCTGTCCATTTTCAATGCCTTGATCAAGAATTCCTCCAGAGCTTCCCATTTTCTAGAAAATTACTTGGCACTTGCTGGGCTTGGGCTTTGTCCTTTCCTCTTGGTTCAACTTTCACATTCAGCACACTGGGCATGGTTTGGTGGTGGGTAGAACCCTACCTGCCATGAGTCTTCTGTGACTTCCTATTTCCTTTTCTGGTGACTGCTATATTCCTTATTTAGAGATTACCTGGAAAAGAGCTACCAAGAGATCAAAGAGGGTTAGAAATGGGTTTAGGGTTGTTTGAAGAGTTTCTCCTCGCTCTCTTATACAACTAGCACCTCCTCAGCCTACCGAGGGGAAGTTCAGCCTACCCTGACTGAACAAAGACTATGTAGTCAAAAGACACGAACTTGTCCTGACACCAGGAGTCTTAATTTAGTGCCATCTGCTGCTTTGGGAGATGGTGGCCTCGTATGGACCAATTGCAGCAGGCAGGTGTGTTTGGGAGTTGTGGCAAAGCCCAGAGCAGAGAGCAAACCAGCAAACATCAGCTGGGGAGCTTATTAAAAATCAGACACCCACGCTGTGATTCTGAGGCAGCTAAATCTGGGACAAGGCCTAGATGTCTGCAGTTGTAATTATGCCTCCCTACCCCATCCCTACAGTTTGAAGTGGGCAGCTTTCCAACTTTAGCTTTAAGAACTACATCTACATAACTCAGTGACACAGCACTTACAAAGGACAAAGTGATGCACACGTCATTAACACACCAGGGACCCTACCCAGGACATTCACCCTTGGACAGCAACCCCTGATCACAAAAGAACTGAGTAAATATATCTGCATCTAGCCACATGTGAGCAACTGCTACTAACATGTTTCCCCAACTCAAAGCTTTTTGTTCAGGAGTCCATATGCCCTTGATTCAAATACACACCAAATAAAGGCAACAGTTACAAACTCAGGGTGGATTTTTAAGGTAAGCAATTATTTTATTTCCTTGGTCTGGCAGCATTGACTTCATTATACAAGAACCTGCAACTGAAAGACACAGCAATTTCCTCCGTAGCACAGATCCTTTTCATGAGCAGAAATGAACTGAAATGTCACATCTGAGTGCAATTCCTGTTCCCCACCCCCGCCCCCTGTAACCCCAAAATGAAAATGAACCAAAATCCCCATTAAATTGGTCAAAGTCATCCCTCCAAACTTTTCTAGTGAGCAGCTACAGTGGATGAAAACCAAAGGAGGGAGGTGGCTAGCCATCACCCCACATTCCTGTGTGCATGAGACTGAAGGAACGGCAGCAAGGGGGCAGGAATCTTGGAACAAGGACAGGTGTGGATAATCCACCTCACCTCATACCAGCCCTCCCACCATCAGACACCTCTATCCCCGTCCACGGGGGACGCTAAGGGAAATGCTAAAGGGCGGGCTCTAGCCTACAACTGCAAATGCCTGAGGTTCATGGAATTCCAAGGTAGGTGTGGGATCAGGGGTACCAGAGAGAGAGCAGGTTAGACAGAGATGTACCATTGAGTTGGCTCCAGTTTAATGCTATGAACACTATTCACCATCATAACCACCCTTAGGCCTGACCCCCTTTTCCAGAGGTAAGAGAGCCCCATTTAAATGTCAGTGTGGATGTCCCTGCCATGACTACAGTGGTCCTGTGACGTCAGTGAGAACAGAACTGGGAGAAGAGGAAGGAGACGGAGACAGGAGGTATCAGGCGCCATGAGGCTCCAATGACGGGGTGTCTTTTGGTCCCTAGGTTTGGTCCGCTACTACAAGTCTAACCCTTCCCTGTCTGTGCAAAGGTTAAAAATTGTCAAAAGAGATGGGCTGGACTGCATTCATCTCTGTCCTCAACTTGTCCTCAACTTGAGTTGCTCCCAACTCTCTGATGAAATCACACAAAAACTAATTCTCAGCAATGCTGAGAATTAGCACCCCACCATGGAAGTGAATCCAACAGCCCTGCCCTGACATGCTTTCTCCCTGGGCCGAGGAAGCAGCAAAAAATAACAATTGAGCATGTGAAAATAGGATGACAGTGTGTGTAATGTGATGTTTCTGACCTCTTCACCTTCTGTCTCCTCCGTGGTGGGAGCCCACTCCCTTGTTCCCTAAGTCCCACTAGCACCCCTCCCTGTCCCCCAAGTCCAGGTGCTCCCATCTGCTGGGCTTCTGCCACTCATTTCCCGTAGACACTCTCATCACTGTAGGCCACATACAGAAAATAGTCTTCCTCGTGGTTGTCCTAGGGGAAGAGAAGAGAGGACAGCTCAGAAACATTCACATTCATTTTCACTAGGATTCCAAGACTCACAACCCATTGTAAAGTAGACACAGAAGTTATCATTAGCTACCATTAAAAATAGGAACAGGCCTGGGGGTGTAGCTCAGTGGTAGAGCACTTGCCTAGCATGCCTAAATTTGATCCTCAGGACTAGGAAAAACAAACCAACAAACACAGCACAGGCCACCTGTAATCACAGCACTGAGGAGGCTGAGGCACGAGGGTCACAAGTTCCAGGACAGCCTGGGCTACACAGCTACACAGTGACACCATGTCTCAAAAAAGAATAGAAAAAAAAAAAAAAAAAAGGCAGGTGCAGTGGCACACACTTATAATCCCAGTGACTCAGAAGGCTGAGGCAAGAGGATTGCAAGTTCGAGGTCAGAGGCAGCCTGTGCAGTTTAGCAAGACCCTGTCTCAAAATAAAAACTAGAAAAAGGGCTATGGGTGCAGCTCATTGGTAGAAAACTTGCAAAGTATGCAGGACGCCCTGGGTTCAGGCCCTAGTACCACCAAAAAACAAACACCAAGACAAACAAACAAAAACAAATAGGAAGGGCTGCAACTGGAACTGAACTTTGAGCTCTAACTTCACAAACAAAAATCCTTCATAAAGAATACAATATACATAGGTATTAGGAATAAGAACATAACCAGGGCAGTCTTTACTCTTAAGAAGGGTATTCTAGCAAGGAGAACACAGATACCACAAGACACAGGTGCTGGAGTATACACACACAGGGAATGTATGCCACAGAATAAAGGTTAGATTGGGACTATTAGATGTTTATGTAATTAATGGAGCACAATGAGAAGGCAACATCTTGTGTGAAAACCCTTTAAATAATAATACAGGTACAATCTTCGGTTATATGTACAGTATGATAACCGTGATTAGTTTTGCACAATTTAGATTCTGACAGTTTACCCATTAAACCAAATCTCATAAAACCTGAGGTTATCTGTTAAGATAAATCACAGCCAGACACCACCATGCATGCCTGTAATCCCAGCAACTTGAGAAGTGGAGGCAGGAGGACTATCAGTTTGAGGCCACATGCAGCCTACACAACTTAGGGAGACTTTGTCTCAAACTAAAAAACTGAAAAAGGTTAGGTTACCAACAAGAATAACAAGAACTATCATGTGTACATGCTTTGCAATTTTTCCTATCGGGAACCATTTCCTGATGCTTCAATAAAGACAATCCAGTATTAACTCTACAGTCAGGCAAGACTAAGAAGAGATTTTCCAAAGGATTAAATCTAGTGAGGTGCTCAATCCCTACAGGACCAGTGGTGTCTAATCTTCCAGGGCCTCACACTGCCACATGTTAAGAGGATCCTGTTAAACAACACCTCCTGCCCTACTTCCCAGGTGCAATATCAATACACACCGGAACAAAAGTATAGGATGCAGGGCTGTTACGGACTGTTGTGACCAAAACCATTACCTCATACAGCTGGCCCATGGTAGCACTAGTGGGAGGGATAGTGTTGTTGACAAAGAAGAATAAGGCGTCCTCAGGTCGCAGGTGGATCCTCTTCCGGATTAAGAAGTAGAACTGGCCAACTAGATGAAGGAAAAGGAAGAGGCCAAAAAGAGAAAACAGGATTAGTAGATGGCTAAGTCCAGGAAAATAATCCTATTATGTCCATCTTCTTTAGATTAAGTACCAGTTTTATGTACTA
Source organism: Pedetes capensis (assembly GCA_007922755.1). Lineage (NCBI taxonomy): Eukaryota > Metazoa > Chordata > Mammalia > Rodentia > Pedetidae > Pedetes > Pedetes capensis. The sequence goes on from VMDO01006646.1 coordinate 71,058, forward strand.
TCCAAGCAAAGCCAAATATTGTTGAGGAGCTTTAATTAAAAAAATAAAAAATTCAAACTCAGAGGCTCATATATTCCCTGACACATCTTGATGGAGCTACTCCTCTGCCTTCTCACTCAGTTTCAGACCTGATGTTAGCAAAGCTATCTCTTCCTGATTTAGACACAACAAAGAACAGACAACCATTATTTATACCACTTTTAAAAATCAGCCTTGTTACTGTGATTTATTCCACAAACAAAACCAGCCTAGGTTCTTGGGAGGATCACAATTTAGAGATTTAGAGTAGTCCAAGGGCTACTTGGAGGGAATACTACGTGTATCTGGACAAAAATATTCCCATTATTATCTAAAACTGACTTGAAATGCCCTTCCATCCCGACTCCCACCCTTAGAGAAAGTAATGACAAAAAGAGGACTACTAGACTCTGCTATGGGAGAAGGACCCGGCAACCCACTCCCAAAAATCAATCTGCCATTGAAAACCCTATGAACAGCAGAGAAGCACTGACAATAGTATTTCGCCTGTTGTACGTAGGGTCCCTCTGAGTCGGATACCGACTCCACGGCACCTAACAACAAGACTCTGCTAATCACAGCATAGATGACACTCAACCCAGTGTTGGGGCCATGAGTGAGTTCAATGCTTAACCTCTTCCTGAGAATACCGAAAAGGTTCCAGAGGGCTGATACTCAAATGTGTTACCTCTAGAGCAACATACCTAAAAAAATTTTCTAGTGTACCCTATATACAGTGAGTATTCCATTAAGGATCTATGGAGAGACTGCATATATACTTATAATTCCAAGTAGATTCTATAAAACGTCACAAAACAAAAACTACCTTTAAGAGACAGGATATTTAGTTGAGAATTTCTAAAATGTAGTCTTCCCAAGAAACTAGGCTGGTTTTGTTTGTGGAATAAATTGGTATCAAAATAACAAGGCTAATTTTTAAAAGTGGTATAAATAATGGTTGTCTGTTCTTTAGTTTTCTTCTTTGTTGTGTCTAAATCAGGAAGATATGGTGATGAAAAATGCTGAGGGCAACTGGAAATAAGAAAACTACTGTGTCAGCTCTGAAACAGCTACTTCTCGGGAGACTCCCCCTCATTTTTACCAACTCTCCCCTCAAATAAGGACTGAGAATGCTTTGCAGGGAATGAAGGCTCAGGGAGGGAAAGAGCATTACCAGTGAGGTCAGAGGGCACTAGGTACTTCCTCTTGTCCAGATCAGGCACCCTGGCTTTAGGAGCCTTCTCCACAATGACCTGGGAGGAGAGAAGTAGGGATGAAATCTACAAAACTCAACACTGTTTTCCTTCCACATCCTACAGGGGTCTGATTGGAATTGAGATTATCTAGGCTCAATGTAACTTCTCAATCTCTGATCCACATCCTCCTTACTTGATTTTAAGTAATTACTAGTTATCTGTAAGGCACACTATAGGATGGTTGCCTTCTGGTATTTAACTGGGGTAGCAAGATGATTTTTCTGGATTTTCTCAAATAGTTATGATAGCTTATTAGTGTTATTCTTCCTTAAAAATGCCTTTTATTAGCACTGGGCGCAGTGGCGCATGCCTGCAATTCCAGCGGCTCGGGAGGTGGAGGCAGGAGGATTGCAAGTTCAAGACCAGAGGTAGTCTGCGTAACTTAGCAAGACTGTGTCTCAAGAAGTACACACACACACACACACACACACACACACACACACACACACACACACAAAAGGCTGTGGTCGCAGATCTGTGGTCCAGCACTTGCAAAGCATGCAGGCGCGATGCCCTGGGTTCAACCCCAAGTACTACAAAAAAAAAAAAAAAAAAAAGAGCCTTTTATTACAGATACAGTGATATACCAGGATCCTTCTGTGTGCTTTGCTCCGTTTCAGACAGTCTCGTTATGTATAGTCCAGGCTTGCCTCTAACTTGTGATCCTGCCTCAGCCTTCCAAGTACTGGTATTACTGCTGTGCACCACCACACAGTTTATAATTTGGATCTTTAATGTCCCCCAAAAGCCCAAATGGTAAAAGCTTGGTCTCCAGCTTGCTGTTATTGGAAAGTGGGAGAAACTTTAAGATGGGAGGCCAAGTGGGAGTTCTTAAGTGACTGGGGGTGGGCCCTTGAAGGAGACTGTAGGACCCCAGTCTCTTGCTTTTACTTCCCTGCCATGAAGCAAGTGGTTTTCCTCCATAAGGTGCTTCTGTGGTGCTGTGCTGCCTCACCACAGGCTTAAAAGAATGGGGCCTACTAACCATGGACTAACCTCTCTCAGACCAGGAGCCAAAATACTATGGACTAAACCTTTGAAATCATGAGCCAAAATAAGTCTCTTAAAATTAGCTGATTATCTCAAATATTTGTTACAGTAACAGAAAGCTGACTAACAGATAGGGGTACAGGTAATATGGTTCAAATCTCAGTCCTTGTCAAAGTTTTTAAGAATGACTGCAAAAAACTGTTCAAGGCACTATTAAATGAAAACAAGTATTAAAACAGTTATAATGAATTATACCCTGTAGTATGCCAGTCCATTAAATCACTTATCAATATTGATTACGTTGGGATTTTAAGGGATTGTCAATGTCTACACTGAGCAGTTCTATAATACTTCAAGTTTTATAAAGATCATGTATTTCTGTAATAAAGAGAAAAACACATAAATCTTAGAATATTTTTATACACATAAACTTGTAAGATGGAAAATATTTTGTAAAGCTACTAACATGAAATTTAGTTTAGAAAATCATTGTCGATATAAGTGATGGGAAGTATGGAAAAGTGAAGCAGCAGAGAGACTGGACAAATCCATCTTTTACAAACTCACAGTATTATATAATGTGAAGTTAATGCATTAAAAGTTCATGTGAAAATGCTCTGTAAATTATAAAGAACTTTCAAAACATAAAGATTAACTTGAAGGGAGGGACTAGAAACTTTTAAATGAAAGGGAACAGAACGAAGTAGTACAAAAACTTATTTTGTGGTTATGGAGACTTAAGATTCCTGCAACAGAAGACCATACCTAGGACATGGCCATAATCACACTTTATTTTTATATAAATAAAACTGGGTTAGATGGATGTGAGCCACAAACTAAAATGAAAATATAAAAACGCTTCAGAGACAGACCAGGGAAGCGCCACCAATGAGGAAGGACACAGTAGAGTATCCATAAAGTCAAACGGACCAGACAGAGCCCAGCTTGTTGCTTCACAGATTCCTGAAAGCTCCCACCAAGGAGAGATGGAAACCAGAGGAAGAAGGCAGAATGACAGCAACAGGGCAGCCTGCAGGGACAAACACAGGGTTTGGAGAGAACTGGAAGACAGGGTGACTACTGAGGCCTGGTTGATCAACTCTGTTCCTCCCTTACAGTGAACCCTGCACTAGACAGGGTTCACTGAGTTTCACTTGCCTCTGGGTCTCACTTGCCTCATCCATCACAGGTAGCTAATGCTCCACAGGGCTATGAATTTTTAAAAGTAGCCAATCTGTTTCCAACAGTACTCTGCTGTTGCTATTATGTTAGGATTCCATGAATCCCTCCTCTCCCATGGCACAAGCACACTTATTGGTGGGGCTAAGCTCAGGTCATGTGAGTATTCAGAGTGGAGCTTTAGAAATTGTTGACTCTAACCAAACAGGACACCTCAGCACAGTTACGTTCTGCCCAAGGGCACAGGGAAATCCTGTCAAAGGAAAGCATTAAAATCGAATCTCTGGGGCTAAGAGTGAAGCGTAAATAAATAATAAACAATCTTCATACTTGGCAGAGCTCTTCTTGCAATACAAAGAGATCATAGGCTGAGTATTTCATGTGCAGTTGGGAGTATCTCATGAACAGTATCTCTTGAGCAGGTCAAAATGTACCTGGAGAATGAAGCGCTGTAGCCCATGCCTGTAACCCCACCTACTGGGGAGGCCAAGGAAGGAGGCAGCTTGTGCAACTCAGCAAGACCTTGTTTCCAAATTTTAAAAAAAGGCAGAGGTTGGGGGAGGTGCAGCTCAGTGGTGTTGGGCTTGCCTAGCAAGCGTGACAAGTTGAACACCAAATACAAAAAACAAAAACAAAAACAAAAAACCCACCATTGCCAACAAAGAAAAAACCCCATAACTGAAGGAAACCCTAGATCTGAGTGAATCATGTATAAATTTAATCATGTATAAATTATCATAGAAGCAAAACATTTAACACCAACCTATAAGCAGGAAAAGAATAGAAAGGGTTAGCTGAAACACTCTAGGTGAATGCAGATAAATGATTGAAATGGGAAGGTCTCCGTTTTGAAGAAACATAGGGGAATTTTAACTAGATTTAGGAACAAATACCTGTCAGAGTTCATGATTTATTCAAAGCTACTGCAATAGCCTGCCCTTCCTGAGTTCCGACTAAAAGGTAGCTACAGTAAGTTACCCTGCTGGCACCAGGTGACCCTGTGAACTCCTGAGGGCAGAAATTGTTTATTTCCAGTACTCAATAGTGCAAGGGATACAGTATACACTAAATTCTGGTTAACAGGATTATATTAGAAATTCAAAAGTGATACAGCATAAAGGGCATGTTGTTGTTAGGTGGTGTCAAGTTGTCATCCAACTCATAGCAACCCTATGTACAACAGGTGAAACACTATTATCAGTGCTTCTCTCTTATTCATAGGGTTTTCAGTGGCTGATTGTTTTTTGGGAGTGGGTTGCCAGGTCCTTCTCCCAAGCCTACAGCAGCTGGTATTCTCAAGCGATCTCCCACCCAAGTACTAACTAGACCTGACCCTACTTAACTTCTGAGATCTGACAGGATGGGATGCCATAGTGGCACAGCTGCAGGCAGAAGAGGGCATAGGGTTCCCAAAACTCTACAACATGACAACCAGGGTTACAATCCAGACTCTGCCACAGCCAGCAAGGTCATACCTTCAGGAAGTTATTTCATTTCCCTGTGCTTCAGATTTGCCTGTAGAGTGGGGATTATAATAATGTGTAGACTAAGCAAATATACAGACAGAGCACTCAGAAAACTTTGAGGTATACTCTAAGATACCAAAAGTTATCTCTAATTTTTAGATATTAAAAACAGGGCTGATTTTTATCATAATTGGGAGAAATATTACTCCCCCATATACTGGCAAATTGAACCCAGGGTGTCACACATGCTTTGCAAGTGCTATACCACTGAGCAGCACCCTCAGCCCATTTTTTCTTACTTTTTTAAAATTCTGAAACAGGGTCTTACTAAGTTGTACACACTGCCTCTGGTCTCCAACTTGCAAGCCCTCTGCCTCCACCTTCTGACTTGCAGGGATTACGGGCAAGCAACACCACCCTGGTCAGAACTGGGAGAAACTTTTAAACAGTCACCCAAGGTCCAGAAACCAAGAAAGTAATTTGTGAAAATCATGTACTTGGTAAGGTTTAGCTCTCCACTTTGTGGAGAAAACCTTTGTGTGTGGAACTCCTGGGAAATGGTAGAGTTTTAATGTCTCCTTTTTCTTATAGGAAAAGGAGTGCAGAAAGTTTCCAGCTGGGCTATGGCCCAGGTTTCTTCTGGTAGCTTTTAAGGCCATGAAAGGTAAGGACTGCAGAGGAATCCCACAGTACCTGCAGGTCAAGAAAAAACTATTAGATAACTCCAACTTACCTTTAAGTTACATTGTAGTACTTATCCTAATGTCCCTGCCTGAAGATAAGGGCACAACCTTACAGTCTCTGCTCCCCCATCTACAAAATCTTTCAAATGCATTTTTCATGGGCTTTCCAATTCCACTGCGCAGGCTACTGAAAGAAATACCAGGCAAGTGGGCGGGGAAGGGGGATGGGTAAAAGGAAAAAATGCCCAGATGCTGAAAAAAAACCACCTTAATATTTCTCATTTTCTCCTTACTGCCTGCACTAGTTTTAACTATTTAAGTTGGGATGCAAATCGGAGAGGAAAGGTCCTGCTCCTGGCTCACTGGGCCAGGTACCTTCAGATCAGCAGCAGTATGGTGTTCGGAGAGTGGGGGAGTAAGGCCCGCATCCCACACAAGGCCCTGGAGCCAAGAATGACGAAGCAAGTCGGCTGTTGCGCAGAGAACATGACCTTGTTTTCCAGGGTTGTCTCGTGGAGCTCTCTGACTCCTAATTCTAACAAAATACAGGAAAGAATCTACTGGCTTCCGAACCTTATTCTCCCACGTCCAATGCCCTGAGAACTAAAGGAGAACCGTCTACGGCAGAAATGGATGAGAGCAAATCCCAGGACATCAGTGGCTCTCCTGATTTTCCTGCGTTCTTACAGGCTGCAAAACTGTGGCTCCCAAATGGATCACCCCAACTCAACCAGGCCTGCACGTCTCAACCTACACACGTGCTGACTACTGCTGAGTCACTGGGCGTGTAGGCTCCGCCCTAAAGACGGGGTCAGCAAAAAACACGGACTCGGGCCTTGGGGACACGGTCCCCTAAGTCTCAACCTGGACCACCTCTCGTCATAGATAACGGCGTCCAGGGTTACGTAATTTTAGGGATCTTCTTTCTACCGAGCCCCTCCTGCGCCTAGAGCGGCCATCGCGAGTCCCCCGCCCCGCCCCGCCCCCGCTCGGCCCCTTCCCTCCCCCTCCCTTCCTCTCCCCACCCCAGTACACTCACGGGGACCCTGTCCGGATATTTCTTCCGGATCTTTTCTCCTTCCTTTTTCCGATATTCAAAGGGATGGTCCTCCTTATACTGGAACTTCATGATGGACCGCAGGGTTTCCAAGATCCCCGGACAGCGCCTGCTTCCCTGGCTGGTGACTGCGACGCTCGCGTCCGCGACCCTCCGTCGATTTCAGTGTTATCAGGCTCGTTTCAGAGTCGTCCGCGCTTGTCGCAACACTGGCCACGCGTGCAGAAGGGATCTCAGACCTCCTGGCCTGATGGTAGGGTACGGCCAGCCAAGTAAAGCAATCCCAGCGGCTTTTCCCGAGAGCTAGGAACACAAAAACACCAGGGCAGTGCGTTGTATTGTGAAGTCGCGGGGCCCCGCCCCTCGCCCCGCCCCCGGAGCGGCGGACCCCGCGCGGGGGGGGAGACAGAAACAGCCTCGATTTGGGTGTTTTTCTTTCTCTCTAAAGTCTTCCTAAATCGATTCCATTAAAAACAGAAGAACTTTTTGCCTGTTATTTTGTTGTGCCTGTGATACTAAAGGTGGTTTTAAAACCAAGGAAATGTTCTAAAAATGTCTTCCCTCTCCTTCGCGTCTCTTGGTTGGGCCTAAAACAAATGCATCAGAAGAACAGTCAACCTTTTTCCAGCTTGCTGAGATCAGGAAACTGGGGGAGAAAATTAAAGAGGGCCAGGCCTCACGGGATTCTTTGGCCAAGGCGGTCGTGTCCCGTGCTTGCATTTCGACTTTTCCCTATTCAGTGGCAACCGCCTGGCGCTTCCAGTGCTCGGCTGTCTCTCCCCCTACGGTGACCCCTCCCTCCGCATGGCGGCGTCCTGTTGTCTGGGTCTGGGCTGTAATTTGTTCTTAGAATGGCAACGTTAACAGAGCGTGACTCAGGGATTTGAGTTGTATAAGGTGAAGGGCACGATGTGTAATCAAGGTTCAGAGAAGAAATATGTCAGTGATGACTACGAAGGGCTTCGTGCACGTTCAAATATAGACATGATTCACTTTCTCCTATTCACCCACAAGTTGGACCGGTCTTCTGAAAATGAAAATGTCAAGCAATTTGGGTGATTAACTCTGGTTCTCCACCATTTCTTCTCTGCCTTGTCGTCTCCTCCTCCTCCTCTTCCTCCACCTCCTTCTCTCCTCCTTCTCTCCCCTTCCCCCCACTTCCTGTAAAAATTCATCCGAAGCATAATTTTGCTGGCTAAATGACACCATGTGAACAGAAACCGCTGACTGGAATGCAGGTGGAAGAAACTGAGAGGTGCTGCAGGTGCGGAAGAGGCCTCCGTCTGTCGTCCCTGTTCCTTGTAAGGAATTAAAGGACTGAGGCCTTTCGGACAGGTACAGTTTGCAGCAATTCCCCCTGTATTGTAGGGGGAGGGCAGCAGAAATGGTAAAGATAGAAAGGGCTGCTTTGCACTTTGCAAGTCGGGTGAGTTCCGAACAATATTCGACAACAGCATCTCCTATCGCGTATCTTCTTTTATCAGGGTCTCAATGTCTCTGCCTTAAAAAAAACAAATCCACAAAATAAAAGAAACTAAGTTTCATTATTGAATCAAGAAAATGAATTGTATAGTCCTGCTTCTTCACTTTGTTTTTCTCCACGGCATCTTTCAATCTTTTTATATATGAAAATCCATGAGTTATTGTATCGCATTATATGCTTTAATGTTCAGGCCTTGTTTTCAATTTGAAAATAGTTTAATTCCCAGTTACTCATTTTAACTTTGACCCACATATAGCTAAATCAAAAGAGAACTTTACAACTAGATGGAACTATAATTATGAATATTTAAATGTTCTCAAGTCTACTGGAAATAATCATACTTAGTTAAAATGACGATTTTAACCTTTAGTTTGAAAATACCTCTGCCGGTTGGCAATTTATACAGTATATGAAAAGTAAATTGGAGACAAAATTTTGGCTAATCTTTCTACCACAGGCTTTTCTGAATGCCAGTGCTTTACATCAGAATACAAACTTTTTCAATTTCCAAAGCTTTGCTTTTTACTTTACATATTCTCAGCATGACATTTAAAATATAATATTATATTATAAATCAACACATTGTCAGATAAAATATCTCAAAATTCCTTTTTAATACTACATTTAAAAGCTCACATTTTCTAAAATATCCATTTAAAATTTTTCTTGTAATTTATTCTTATTATGTTTTCAAGGGTTGAATTTTTTTCCATTCTTTTGTGAATATTTTCAGCCATGTCAAGAATTTCAAAGACTAGTATGATAAACACCAGTATGCTCAACACTTTGACTTTTTTTCTGATGGAAAGTAAATTACAGACATGAAACTTCACCCTCAAAATACTCAGTGTATTCCTCCTCAAAATGTGAACATACTGCTATCACATCTTTAAAAATTAACAATATTTCCATAAATTATCTAATAATTCATAGTTTATATTTACATTTCCTCAATTTCCCCTAAAATAATTTTATAATTTTTCCCACTCAAGCACTAGAATCTGAAAACAGATGGAACGCACCACACAGGCTCTTTTTTTTTTTTTTAGGATATTTTATGTTATCATCTATAAATTAACGTGTAAAAGTTGAACTTCAGTGTAGTAATCTCCAATGAGAACTATAATAGCTAGAAATCAGTTACCTGCAACCATTTGCTAAATTTACTTGCTAAGAATGGAATTTAAATAAGGGATTCTGTTTTTAATTTGAATTTTAAAATAAACTGTCACCTACAAAAGGAGTTGCAAATACCATCAGGATAAAGCTGATTAACTCAAATACCAGGAATATTTTTTGCACTTAGAGCTGTTCAGAGATGAATCTTCATTCTGAATTTTTTCTCCTCTCTTCTCTTCTCTTCTCTTCTCTTTTCATACTGAGGGTTTAAACCTAGGGCATGCAAGGCAAATGCTCTATTACTGAGCTACATCCCTGGCCCTTTCATTTCATTTTATTTTTTTATTTTTTTATTTGACAGATAAAAAAAGTTACACAGGCTGCCTCTGGTCTTGAACTTAAAATCCTCCTGCCTCAGCCTCCTGAGTTCTCAGATTACACGTGTGTGCCACCTTGCCTTGGTTTCCATTCTCACTCATTTCAATGTGTCCACTTTGTTCCATCTCAACTGTAATTCCTTTACTTTAGTCTTTGTTGTTCTTTATTTGGCTTTATGGTTCTGGTTATCTATTGGTTTAAAACCACCCATCTCAAAACAATGGCTTGAAACAGTATATCTTTTGCTCAGATACCTGAGGCTATGCGCTCAGCTCTTCAATTCTCCTGGGGTCTCATTTAATTTTAGTCAGATAGTGACTGGGGAATAGGATGCTTTTTGAAGGCTACTTCACTAGCACCTCTGATAACAGGGCTGGGAAGAGTCACACTAGGAACTATGTAACTCCCTCTTTCCTGCTCCATATGGTCTTCTCCATAGTTCTGTTCAGATAGTGGTCCTATGCTAGCCATTTTTCTTTCATGACAGCTAGAGGCTTCCTTACTATATTTCCCAAGATAAAGCACATGGCCCTTTGTAACCTAGTTGATTTTAGCTCCTGCATAGTTTGGATTTTGAATGTCCCCCAAAGGTCTATGTATTAAAGGTTTGGCTACCAGTTTGTGGAACTCTTGGGAGGGGGTGGAACCTTTAAGAGGTGGGGCCTCGTGGGAGGTCTTAGGTCACTAAGAACATGACCTGGCCGGGATAGTGGGACCCTGGTCTATTGTTCTCCCTCTTTCCTCACTGTGCATTCCCACCACGAAGTACTGCCTGGCCTCAGGCCCAGAAACAACAAAGCCAACTGGCCCTGCACAGAAACCTCTAAAACTGTGAACCAAAATAAACCTTTACACTTTATAATTTGGGGATCTCAGATATTTTGTTACAAAAGGGGAAGTTGACTAACACAGTTCCTCAGGGACACAGCCACCTCATTTTATTCCTCCAGCCAATCACAAGTGCTACCCAGATTCAAAGGGAAGGGCCATAGATTCTACCTCTAGATGAGGAAAATGCTAAAGATTCCTTGGACATGATATAAAGCCAGCTTTATTACTCAAACCTATTCCTAATTGGTCTTCAATCTTGCATTCATCACTTGTGACAGGGGAGAGGTGTCACTACTGCCAAAATAAATGTAATAAAGCCATATTTTATTCGTGTTATTTTCCTTCCTTTCTTTCAGTGGTTAGAAGTTCTCCGTAGTCTTTGGGAGAAAGTCCAAGTTCCTTAGGAGCAACAGAGTACTGATACTGTGGCTACTGTTTTTTTCCCTCTACACTTACATCCATTTCCTATTTTGCACTCTGTGCTCCATGCCTGCTAAGTTAGTTCTTTCTCTACATATTATTGTTTCTGACCACTGGATATTCACAAAGCCTATTCCTGTGAAAACACTTCCTTCTTTTTCTTTTTCTTTTTTAATTTAATTTTATTTTTCTGGCTTACTCATACCTATGAATTCTTCTGGATTTAGACCAGGCATCACCTTCTCTAGGAAAGTTTTTTGATCTCATTTGCCTGTGTTCTATATTCCTTCTAGGTTCTGCCAACACATGATGTGTTTATGTATGTCACAGCTCTTATAAGGATATATTGTTTGTTAGATAAGATGCCCATTACATTTTATTGTTTTTGGGGGAGAGATATATATGGTTTTTGAGGAACCTACTATTCCCAAGCCTGCAGCTATATACTGTGGCTTCTGTCTTAGATCTCGGAAGCTAAGCAGGACCAAGCTTGATTAGTACTTAGATGGGAGACCACCTGGGAACACCAGATACTATAGGCTTGGGGGAAGGACCCAGCAACCCACTCCCATAAAAACAGCCATTGAAAACCCTATGAATAGCAGAGAAGCATGACAATAGTGTTTCATCTGTAACACATAGGGTCACTATGAGTTGGATACCAACTCAACAGCACCTAAAAACAAATATAACCAACTCTTCCCAAACTGATACCACATGGTTCTTTGAGAGGGACCTACCAATCACAAGGCTTCACTACCTTGACTGTTTAGAAGACCAGGTGGCCTACACAAGACTAATCCTAATTTGTCCTCAGAATTTCTCATATATGAATTAAAAGGATACTCATTTTTTGGTGCCTGCAGCTGTAGCCCTGTGGCATCCAATCCCGTCAGATCTCGGAAGCTAAGCAGGGTCCGGCCTGGTTAGTACCTGGATGGGAGACCGCCTGGGAACACTGGAAGCTTTGGCTTGGGAGAAGGACCTGGCAACCCCCTCCCAAAAATCAATCTGCCATTGAAAACCCTATGAACAGCAGAGAAGCACCGACAATAGTGTTTCCCCTGTTGTACAGAGGGTCACTATGAGTTGGATACTGACTTGACAGCACCTAACAACAACAACAACGACATTCTTTGGTGAGAAAGTTTGGATCATATGTAAGTCTATTTGGGCTGCTATAGCAAAACACCACAGATACTATGGCTTAAAAACAACTATATTAGTTAGCTTTTCATTACTATAATGAAACACCAGATGCAGGCTACCTTATAAAGAAAAGACACTTATTTTGTATCATACGTTTAGAGACTTGAAGTCCAAACAGCAAATCTCAGAATTTGGTGAGGGTCCCCAACTCAGCTGCATCACATCATGGTATGAACACGTACATGTCCCTCTGTGGGCCTGCCTCTCTATCTTTTAAAAGCCACCAGAACTCAATCATAGGGATGCCACTTTAATGATCTTATCTAATCAATTCCCAAAGGCCTTACCTGTAAACATTGTAATGGGATTAAGTTTCCATCTTCTGAGTACCATTAGCATAGATTTGTGGGATTAAACCCCTCAAAATGTATTCAAACTAAAACAACAATAGATTTTTATTTCTCACAGTTCTGGAGGCTGAGGTGTCCAAGGTGAAAGTGCCAGCAGGTCACCTGTTGAGGCTCCACTTCCCCATCAGCAGTCACCTTCTCGCCCTAACCTCACAGTGCATAAGCAAACAATGTGAGTCTCTCCCAGGCCTCTTTTTTTGTAAGGGCACTAATCCCATTTATGAGGGCTCAGCCCTCACTACTTAATCATCTCCCCAATGCCCCACCTCCTACTACCATCATGTTGGGAGCTGGGATTTCAACATGCCAATCTAGAGAGCAATAGCAATAGAGCTTGAGGGGATGCTGATGGCATTCATGTCCCTAGTATTGCCTAGTACCCTTTGCTATAGATTATACATGGATTGAAAGGCTATTTTTCCCAGGCCTAGGCAATTCTTAGACACAGCAATATGTTCATGACATGTAAACTGACCAAGCCAGTATCATAGCTCCTCTACCTGGGTCTGCACACTCCTGGAGGCAACATTCCTCTGTCTTAATCATGCCAAGGCCATGTACCAGGCAGCCACAGACCACCCCTATAGTCAGGGGACATGGAAATTACTGATACTAGCCAATTATAAATGGTTAACTTTGCCTCATCTCGTCTTTCCCAGGGAAACCTCAATAAAGGCTCTGGGCTAAACCTTGTCCTTGTTCCTGTTGACTTCTGGTGTCTTTGCCATGTTGCCCTGCATGGCATGCAGTTTTTTCTGTCTCTAGGGACTGTAAGTATAGTAAACTGCTTTTGTGGCCACATAGGACTAACCTTGTCATACAAGAATACAAAGAATTATATTATAATTATTTCCTCATTTTAGCCAGTGACCCAAAGTAGACTCAAAAAGCAAAGGGGCACTGGAAGTGGTGGCTGCATACCTGTAGAGCAAGACCCTATCTCAAAGGAAAAAAGAAGAAAAAGAAAAAAAAGGAAAAAATGGGGCGGGGGGGGGGGGTGGGAAGCAAAGGGCAGACTTCTGATTTAAGATATATTGTATGTTAGGTGCCATCAAGTTAGATTTGCCTCATGGTGATCCACAACAGAACACAAAACGCTACTCAGCATTGTGCCATGAATATTATCTTTTTATATTTGAGCCCATTGTTGCAGTCACGTTTTTGTCTCTTTTTTGTTGAGTCACATCAGTAAAAGGAAGTCTCAGGGGCTTTACTCCATTCCTGTCATTAAGGTTGACTCACTCTACTTTGAAGAGATAACTCTACCCTAGTTGTTTCTTGAATGCCTTCCAACCTGGGGGACTCATTTTCCAGCACTATCTTTGACAGTGCTTCTCTGCTCTTCTTAGAGTTTTCAATGGCTAATTGTTTTAGGAGTAGGCTGCGGGTCCTTCTCCCTCGTATATCTTAGTCTGGAAGTTCAGATGAACCCTGTCAACCATGGGTGTTGATATCTGTAATACCAGTGGCATAGCTTTCAACATCACAGCAACATGCAAGCCCCCACAGCATGACAAGCTGACAGACATGTGGGGGTGATTTAAAATAGTGTATTAAAAATTGAAAAGATATATTTAGCTTTGCTGGCTCCTAAAACCCCATTAAAACAACTGTGTAGTGAGTTAAATTGTGTCTGTAACAAGATGTTGATGTCTTAACCACCAGTATCATTGAATGTGAACTTGGTTGGAACCAGTTTTAAGATGATTAAAGTAAGATTAGGTCATGAGAGTGGG
>VMDO01006646.1:90232-98326 GCA_007922755.1 Pedetes capensis
TGATCATATTTCAAAAATCTCCTACTAATAAACATTAACAGCTCCTCACTATCTTCAAGTTCAGTGTAAAAACTGCTTAACAATATATCACCTTTCTTCTTCACTTCCCTGCTACCCTCTCCCACTTACAGCATATCATCCATGGTAAACCATATCTACCAATGGGAAGAAGCTAGTTGAAAGTGAACAATTGAAGAATGAGTGAGAAGAGGAAGGAAGAGGGAGAGGATGGAGAGAGATGACCTATTCTTGTCCATACATGTGGAAATTATCAAACAGTATCATTAGTATCACATGCAAGGAAAACTTTCTTAAGATCATTCAAAAGTGACTACAGCAGTATATAGACAATGCACTGCTGTAATATCAAGCCAAATTCATAAGAAGGCATGAAACCAGGGACATCATTGCTGATGTCAGATGAATATTAACCAAAAGCAGAGAATACCAGAAAGATGTTTGTCTATGTTTTATTGACTATGCAAAGGCATTTGACTGGGTAGGTAATAATAAATTAAGGACTGTGAAGAATGGGAATACCAGAGCAGTTAATTGTACTCATGAGGAATCTGTACATGGACCCAGAGGCAGTTGTTTGAATGGAACAAGGGAACACTGCCTAAAGTCAGGAAAACTGTTTGTCAGGATTGTATCCTTCCCTTGTACCTCTTCAGTCTCCATGCTGAGCAAATAATCCGAGAAGCTGGGCTTTATGAAGAAGAATGCCGCATCATAATTGGAGGAATATTCACAACTCTTGCTTGGTGAAACTGAAGAGGATTTGAAACACTGTTAAATATCAAAGAACATAGCCTTCAGTATGGATTATGCCACAATATCAAGAAAAAAAATCCTTACAACTGGATCAGTAAGCAACTTCATCACAAACAGAGAAACAATTGAGGTTGCCCAAGGTTTTGTTTTACTTGATTCTACAATCAACACTTGTGGAAGCAGCAGTCAAGAAATCAAAAGATGCATTGCCTTTGGAAAAGCTGTTGCAAAAGACCTCTTTAAAGTGTTGAAAAGTAAAGACATCATTGAAGATGAAAGTGTGCTTGACTCATTCCATGGTATTTTCAGTTACATTATATGGTTATGAAAGCTGGACATTGGATAAGTGTAATAGAAGAATTGATGCTTTTGAATTATGTTGCTGGAGATGAATACCATGGACCAACAGATCTGTTCTAGAAGTGCAACCAAAGTGCTCCTTGGAAGCAAGTATGGCTAGATTACATCTTATATATTTTGGACATGTTGTTAGGAGGGTCCAATCCCTAGAGAAGGACATCATGTTTGGCAAAGTGGCGGGTCAACAAAAAAGAAAGAAAGAAAGAAAGAAAACTTCTCAACTACATGGATTGACACAGTGTCTGCAACAATGGGCTTAAACATAAAAATGATTATGTGCCTGGCACAGAATCAGAGTGTTTCATTCTATTGTACATAGGGTCACTATGAGTCAGATGCAACAACTCCATGGCACCTATCAACAATAATAACATATATTATACATTACATATATTTTATATATAAATTGCATATACTTTATATATAAATTATATATGTGTATATGTGGTATATATATATGTATATATATGTATATATGTATATATATGTATATATATATGTATATATGTATATATGTATGTGTATATATGTATATATGTGTATATATATGTATATATGTATATGTATATATATATGTGTGTATATATATGTATATATATATATATATATATATACAGCCATAGCCCTGTGGCATCCGATCCCGTCAGACCTTGGAAGCTAAGCAGGGTCAGGCCTGGTTAGTACCATGGATGGGAGACCGCCTGGGAACACCAGCAGCTGTAGGCTTGGGAGAAGGACCTGGCAACCCCCTCCCAAAAAATCAATCTGCCATTGAAAACCCTATGAACAGCAGAGAAGCACTGACAATACTGTTTCCCCTGTTGTACAGAGGGTCGCTATGAGTCGGATACCGACTCAACGGCACCTAACAACAACAATACACACATACATACACACACACACACACACAAACACGCACACACACAAAATGGCTTTCAAACAAATATCCTTTTATCTATACTCCAGACTCCCAGAGAGACTTATCACAATTGAGACCTTCCTTATTCAGCTCCAAGCAAAGCTGTCTAATGTATGGTAACTGGTACATCCAGCTTTTCTTGCGGCTTGGTGCAGCAGTCCTTGTTTGAGATTAACTTGGTATATTTTTCACCATAAAATCTTTTCCCTAGTTTTAGAAATCACTGTCTGGACTTTCCCTCTAAATCTAGTCTTTTCCCAGTGTTCCCCATCCTCATAAGTAGATCCGGATACCTCTTAGCTGATTGCACCAGCATCCTTCAGTCTCCTCCCTTGATATATTTCTCTATCCAATTTATTGGCAGGTCTTGGTGACCCTGTCTGCAATATATCTTACAAATCCCTACATTTATATCCACCTTTATCGCTATTATCAAGGATGGAAGTTTTAAATGGACTCTTTTCCTTCTGAAGATTGGATGGTTGCAGTCTATAAAGTAAACTGATAACAGCCTGGTAACAGGAAGAGAAACATACAAAATTTATTACCTGCCTATGGCTTAGAAATGTGAGACTCAAAGAGGGGCAAGATGACTGAACATCACATAGAGCTTAAAGGGATAGGGACCTGGGCATCCAGACAGAAGGAAGGTGGTGCAGGATTTTGAAGGCTGTGAGCAGGATCTGCATAGAAATCAAGTGTTACCATTATACATATGAGGTCTGCTGGCCATCTATGGTCACCTTTGCTTGGGCCAGGGATCTTCCTGCGGAAAGGCCCTTCCTGACAACAAAGTCGGGGTAGATGTAGGATCATGAAAGCCTTTGTCTGTCTCTGCTATTTACTAATGTTGTTAGGTGCCATTGACTTGGGTCCTACTCATACTGATCCTATGTGCAACAGAATGAAACACTCCCTGACACTGTGCCATGCTCAGCAGTATGTCAGTGCTTCTTTGTTGTTCAGGATTTTCAGTGACTGATTATTTTGGGATTGTTTAGGGAGTGGGCTGCCTGGTCCTGCTCCTATTTTTGTGGTACTGAGGATCGAACCCAGAGCCTCAGAGCATTCAGAGCAGCATTCTACCAACTGAGCTAAACCCCAACCCTCTGTGACTTTATCTTACCAAATATTTCCTTATCACTGAAAATGCTTTTCCCTCATACTACTTTTCCCAAGTGTTCTCTACTCACTCCTGCTTTTCCTTAGTCAGGCTTTGTTTAGATCTTCACACTTTGAAGTTTGTTATCGTTTTATTTGTGCTCTTTCTTAGTATTTTACCTACTTACAATGTAAGCTCTGTGACGTGTGAAAATCAAGTATTCTGGCATGCAGATTCCGCCCCCCCCCAATCTTCCCCTTCTTTTTGCTTGGCATTATTTCTTAATAATACTTGTTGGGAAAAAAGTCCTGTTGAATCGATGTAATGCAAAGCAGTATTACAAGTATTATTTGGAAGGAGAAAGTACACTGATTTCAGTGTGATTAAAAGGAGGGTAGAAAGGCTAGCTATGGATCTATAGAGGCTTGGAGCTTTGGGGCAAGAAGTTACATGAAGGCTTTGATTGCCTTTCTGAACGAGGAGAACAAATCTCTTGCTCCGAATTAGTGAGTTGATGATTGCATATGGGGTATGAAGAAAGCCATTGAAGTTTGAATGCCTAGTAAATGGAATGCAGAAATTACCAGAGGAAATCAAGAAGGAATGCTAAATGATCCAGGTGACATTGGAGACCATGACCCTGACCTTAATTGGTAAGTTTGAGAGATTTTCTCTAGCACTTCTCAGCAGTGTTGGCTTTGGGGATAAATCACTTAGCTTCATTGTACCATTGTTTAACATTTGAAAAACAGGTGTGATGAAAGTTGAAAGAGGTTAAAAACTTTAGAAGAATAGTGAAAGAGATTGAGGTGATTAGCAGATATCTTGGGTTAAGCAGATAAAGAAGTCCAAAAGGTGCTAACAGCTTGTGACAAAATGGGGAGGGTTATAGGAGTGAAAGTCACAGCTGAAGAGGGGTCATAAAGCTAAACATAGGAAGAATATTATGAAAAAACACACCAAGTATGGAGACAGGCTACAGTAGCACACACCGGATGGAAGTGATTCCACATGTCCAACCTGGTGGTGGGTGTGGGGAGTGGGTTTGGGGTTCAGAGCTCTCTTTAGAATATGATGTAATGGCAGAATTTTCTCCAACACCCTTTAATACCTCCTAACACTTCTTCTTCAAGTCTACAGTGTCTTGAAGGATGAAAGAGCCAAGGATATTTTATAGCTGGCATGATGACTAAATAATTTATTTCTTGTGGTTAAACAAAGAAAAGGCCATCCTAGGTACTATTAACCATTCATGCATTTCCACAATTTCTAGAGGCAATTTGGTAAGTGATTGAGGAGAAACTCAGATCACTAGCTGATTATAATCACTTAGATCATGTTTCCTTCTGGGCTGAGTAAGCATTTCAAGAATGTGTTTAATGAGGTGCAGCACTAATTAGCCAATCCTGGGTCTACTGGCTCCCCAGGACACCACAGCTGACTGAAAAAGAACTCACTTTCTCAAATATTCCTTATCTTCCCCCAGAACATATTAAGAAGAATATCTTCAATTGTTTACCTCAACCAACAAATATTTATGGATAACATAAAGTCACTTCAGGTGTAACTTTACAACAACATAGCAGGCTGGTGGAAAGACAACAAGCCAGAACATAGTTCTCAGTGGAGTCATAGCAGGCGGGTGAAGATTAGATGACAATAGTAAGAATAATAAGCACGTGTACATAATACTTTACAAATCATGTCACATCTGTTTAACTTCTTTGATCTGCACAATAATCCTGTGAATTGTTATTACTACTTTTTTACAGATAAGAAAACCGCGCTTTCAAGATTTCAGTAACTTCTCTAAGACAAGTTGCTTTCCTCAATGCACTTCACTTTCTTCCTTTTCCACCAACAGTACTTTGGGACGTAATATGGATAGCTTAGCCCTGCTCAGCAGGGTGGTGACACAAGAAGGAAGGATTCCATCTGGTTTAGATCAGCAATTAGTAGTCCAAGAACTGGAAAGAGATGCCAATAAGCTCCAAGGAGATAATGTATTTTCCACCATGGCTCCACTAGGTGGCAGCGAGGGTCACCACTAGAGATGGCTGTGAGTCACTGTAGACATGTAGCCTTAAGTGATCAAAGCAAAGCAGTGGAAAGAAGCAAATCAAAGCAATGCTATTCTTTTAGAGTTTAAGGAGTTATTTGTGTACATGGGCATGTGCGTGCAGGGGTATGTGTGTATTTTTTTGCAGGACAGAGGAATTGAACTGATAGTACCATTACTGTACCTTACACAGTTTTTTCATACTCCTGGTGGGTAGGATCAGAGTGAAAGAAATATTTTGACATTTGGCACATACTATACTTTGTTCCCTTAGCCCATATGAGCAATACCATCCCTGGATTCAAGATGTCCAGATGAGTGTTATATGATGTACAAGATGATAATTGCCATTCATCATAAAATTTATTGCTCCCTAGAAGGAAGGTGGGAGCCGGGATTTAGCTCAGTTGGTAGAGCACTGCTCTGCAGTCTCTGAGGACCTGGGTTTTATTTCCAGCACCACAAAAATGGGAGAAGGATGTGGGAATCCACTCCCAAGGCAATCCTGAAATAATCAGCCATTGAAAACCCTATAAGGGTCACTATGAGTCAGACATGACTCAATGGCACCCAACAACAAGAAGGAATAGCTAGGGTTTAGCTCAGTAGGTTGAGTGCTGCTCTGCACTCTCTGAGTCCCTGGGTTTGATCCTCAACACCACAAAAATGGGAGAAGGCCCTGAAGTCCACTCCCAAAACAATCTTGAAACAATCAGCCATTGAAAACACTATGAATAGCAGAGAAGCACTGACAATAGTGGTGGGCATGGCACAGTATAGGGGAGTGTTTCATTCTGTTGTACAGAGGGTCACTATGAGTCAGACCCAAACTGATAGCACCTGACAACAACAACCCTAGAAGAAAGATGCATGTGTTCAGCACATTTATGTCAATGGCTATACGTATACTGTCTTTCTCAAGTTTACTTCAGTCTATTAGCTGGCAGAGAGAAAAGCAACTTGTAGTAAAGGGATTTTGTATGCACTGAACAGTTGAAGGAATTGAAGACATCTTGATGCTTTTCTGGTTTGGTAGTAATCAATGGAGTTAGAAGTGAGTTGCAAATTTTGGCCATTGGATAAAGAATTATAATTACAATTACAGCATTCTATGTGAGAAAAATATGTATGGCTAGGAAGGAAGAGTGAGAATGTGTCTTTTCCACAGAGTGATGTTTAGATGCCATCCTCAAACTTCTGCGAGTTAGAAAAGAAAATGCCCCATTTGTCTGGGGATCCATACTGGGGATACCTCCGACGCCATGGATAAAATCAAAGTTCCACTCAGTGTGAAGGGTGCTCAACTGGAGAAGATTCCTTCTCCATGGGAGGCAGCTGCTTCTCCTCTGGCACTGACGGTAGTTCAGGTACTCTCTGCCCACACCTTGCTACTGTGAAGCGACTCATGTGAAGAGCTTCCTCATACCGTGGGAGTGTGTCCAGAGAGGAGGGCAGCTGGCCCAGGGAGCCAGGTGAGTGAGCCACGGCCAGGATTCTGCGGGCTGTAGGACCAAACACTGACTGCAGAGCTGTGAGGAAAGAGGGAGCAGAGCTGGGGTGAGCAGGACATCCTTACCCACCAGACACTTACATCATGCTGGATGCCCCTTCCTTTTCAACCAGTGTCCAAACTCATTGTCATTCCCTGACACAAAGTTCATAAAAATCTTTCAAAGCTAATTTAGAAACCAACTTCACACTCTGCTAAAAGAGCCTGTCTTCTTCTCTGGTGTCTTTGAATAAACTGAATTATGTTCCCACACCTCACTATTCTGTGAGTTCCCCTTTCAGATGTGGACCCTGTACACAAACCCACCAAGATTCCAGATGCTGGGAATATTTCTTTCTTATCACTTCTCTAGGATGACAGCGAGGAAAGGGAGGTAGGCAAGGTGAACACCAAAGGTCCTATTGCTTTCTTTTAAAAGAAAATATAGCAGAATTTTGCTATCTGGTGCTGTACCTTTACTTCCTAATTTTAGGGAGTCTGCAGCCATAGGACCCTGGCAGCTGATCCTACCTGATCTAGGAAGCTAAGCAGAGGTGGACCTGGTTAGTACTTGAATGGGAGACCACCTGGGAACAACAGGTGCTGCAGGCTAGAGAAAAGGACCCGGCAACCCACTCCTGAAACAATCTGCCAATGAAAACCCTATGAATAGCCGAGAAGCACTGACAATAGTGCTGGGCATGGCACAGTGTTGGGGAGTTAGGTTCGGTTGTACATAGGTTCACTATGAATCAGGAGAGATTCAAGGGCATCTAACAACTACAACAATTTTAAAGAAGAATATAAAGAACAGAAAGAGGAAACTGTCTTATAATAATCACAAAGGGGATATTGGCTAAAGTTTAGTGTACCAAGACTAGAAGTATATAGAACTGAAAATGCAAACTACTAATTTCTTTAAAGATATAGAATAGCATAAATAATAGAAAATGTGGGTTTTATAAAACCCAAGCCTGCAGCCATACCACTGTGGCATTCGATCCCATCAGATCTCAGAAACTAAGCAGGGTCCAGCCTGGTTAGTATTTGGATGGGAGACCTCCTGGGAACATCAGGTGCTGGAGGCTTGAGAGAAGGACCCAGCAACCCACTCCCAAAAAACAATCAGCCATTGAAAACCCTACAAATGGACTAAAAATCACATGTAATTGTTCTAACAAGATAGAAACAAAGACCACTACAGGAAAAGTTTCTATCTTAAACAGAAATGGAACCCAAGGACATATAGAAAAATACTATATAGTAAAAGATAGAGAAGACTTGGATGGGAAACTTATATAGGAAGGGGGGAGGGGGGAAACATAGAGGAGGGTAAGGGGTAACCTATATGAATAATGCTTATCAAATTGCATATATGAAAATTGTCACAA